>MJUU01069952.1:215187-240039 GCA_002080025.1 Modiolus philippinarum | reverse complement strand
CCGCTTACTGACATGGCCCACATCAACAATATTGGTATGTATGATGCATTTTGGGATGATGACTGGAATGCATGCTTCGGATGCTGTCTCTGACCTACATTTTATGCATGAGCCAGCACGGAACCCTATGAGACAAATCACATTTTAATCTTCTCCACTTTAGCAAATTCAACCAAGCTTCACAGGAATGATGTATTAAATGATGTATTAAAGGTCCTTTACAAATATAATTCATTTCATTATGATCAGACAAAAACATCATACCACCAGGGCAGAATATAGATTAACGTTGACACCACAGAAAATTGATCATTTTCGCCAACACCTATGAAATTATTGAAGCAAATTTAACCAAACTGAATTGAAATTTGTATGGAACTATAGCTTAGCATTAGACCTTAAGGGTAAAAATCATATTGGTCATCAGCATAGACATGACTAATATTAGAAGTATTTTGTCAGGTGAGTGAGTCAGACTCGGTCCGTGAGCCTCTAGTTCTTTATAATCAAATGTAGAAAAAATTTTTTGATTTATAGTGATCACAAACTTTTTAGCCAATAAAGTTGTAATCAACTTTGATAAAAGATGTGTGATGGACGATGTGTAGTGTCTGATGACAATGGTTTTGAAACATCCATGTGGGATAAAACAGATACATCTGATTGACATTGAAGTTTAACCACAACTTAACATCTGCATTTAGTGGGTTTTTTTTAATTTCAGAAAATATACCAAAGTCATAATGGGTGGATTTGCCTCTCTCCTCAAAGGCTTGTTCGGTAAAAAGGAAATGAGAATATTAATGGTTGGATTAGATGCTGCTGGGAAAACAACCATTTTGTATAAACTGAAATTAGGAGAAATTGTTACAACTATACCTACAATAGGTAAGTTATAGGTATACTGGAATAGGGAGAAATTGTTACAACTATACCTACGATTGGTGAGTTATAGGTATATCATATATATACTGGAATAGGGAGAAATTGTTACAACTATACCTACGATAGGTAAGTTATAGGTATATCATATATATATATACTGGAATAGGGAGAAATTGTTACACTTACTATACCTACGATTGGCGAGTTATAGGTATATCATATATATACTGGAAGAGCGAAGAACTGTTACAACTATACCTTCGATTGTACTAAAAGTCAGTGACATATTATATAGGTATATACTGGAGTAAGGAGAAATTGTAACAACTTGACCTACATTTGTACTAAAAGTAAGTGATGTATTATATAGGTATATACTGGAGTAATGAGAAATTGTTACAACTTGACTGATATTAAACAATTTAGTTAAAAACTATTTTATTAATCCTTCAAATTAGAATTGTAAAAAATACACTGAGCCCAGGTGGCACTAACGATTACCAGATATCCAAGACCAGTCACTTTGTGAAGCTCTGATCTAAATGGATTT
Source organism: Modiolus philippinarum (assembly GCA_002080025.1). Taxonomy (NCBI): domain Eukaryota; kingdom Metazoa; phylum Mollusca; class Bivalvia; order Mytilida; family Modiolidae; genus Modiolus; species Modiolus philippinarum. The sequence continues at coordinate 238,604 of MJUU01069952.1, read as the reverse complement.
GGTCATCTTACCTACATGACCTATTGATCTTACAAGGGGGTATTTTTTAACAGGTGAAGATTATACAAGAAACAACAAACATGTAAAGAGATATGGAAAAAAATAAAATATACACAGGATAAAAAATTGAAAATAGTTAATTCAAATCTGTGGAACATTGTTTTTGTTGTTAGCTCACCTGACCTAAAGGGTCAGTGTGCTAATAGCTCACCTGACCTAAAGGGTCAGTGTGAGCTATTACCATCACTTGGTGTCCGTCCTCCGTCCGTCGTCCGTCCGTCCATCCGTCTGTTCACTTTTCACATTTTCATCAACTCCTCTGAAACCACTGAAGCAAATTCAACCAAACTTTACAGGAATGATGTATGGAAGGTCCTTTACAAAGATTGCTCATTTTGTACCAATCTGATAAAAAAACATGGCCTCCAGCACGGATCTTAGGTTTACCATAGGACCCTATGGGAAAAATCACATTTTCATCAACTCCTCTGAAACTGCTGAAGCAAATTCAACCAAACTTTACAGGATTGATGCATTTAAGGTCATTTACAAAGATTGCTCATTTTATTCTGATTTGACAAAAAACATGGCCGCCAGCACGGAACTTAGTTTAATATTGGCCTTTTGGGAAATTCACATTTTCATCTTCTCCTCTGAAACCACTGAAGCAAATTCAACCAAACTTTACAGGAATGATGTATGGAAGGTCCTTTACAAAGATTTTTCATTTCATTCCAATCCGATAAAAAACATTGAACCCAGGTTTAACTTAGGACCATATGGGAAAAAGCACATTTTCATCAACTCCTCTGAAACTGCTGAAGCAAATTCAATCAAGTTTTACAGGATTGATGCACTAAAGGTCCTTTACAAAGATTGCTTATTAATTATTTCGATTCTACAAAAAACGTGGCCGCCAGCACAGAACTTAGTTTACCATTGGCCCTATGGAAAATTCACATTTTCCAATCCGATTAAAAACATGGCTGTCGGCACATAACTTTGGTTTAACATAGGACCATATGGGAAAAATCACATTTTCATCTACTCCTCTGTAACTGCTGAAGCAAATTCAACCAAACTTTACAGGAATGATGTACTAAAGGTCCTTTGCAAAGATTGCTCATTTTATTCCAATTTGACAAAAAACATGGCCGCCCTATCGAAACATAGTTTAACGTTGGCCCTATGGGAAATTCATATTGTCATCTTCTCCTCTAAAACCACCAAAGCAAATTCAACCAAACTTTACAGGAATGATGTTTGGAAGGTTCTCCACAAAGATTGCTCATTTTGTATTGATCAAATAAAAACATGGCTGCCAGCGCTGATCTTAATTTTAACATTGGACTCTATGGGAAAAACATCATTTTCGACATCTGCTCTGAAACTATTGAAGCGAATTCAGGCAAACTTTACAGAAATGATGTATGGAAGGTCCTTTACAAAGATTTCTCATTTTGTTGGGATCTGACAAAGAAGGTAGCTCCCAGCATTGAACTTGGTTTAGAATGGTACCCATATATTAAAACATTTTTTTCATTACATGTGCTTAAATTATTGAACCAAATTCCTTCAAACTAAGATTGCTTATTTTGTTTTGATCTGATAAAAAACAAGACTGCCAGCACAGAACATATTTTAACATAGGATCCTATGGGATAAACATCACTTGCGTCACCTGCTGTAAGCATTTTGTCAGGTGAGCGACGCAGGCTCAGTAACTGGGCCTCTAGTTCTTTATTTTGAAGGTTTCAAGAGACCATTAACACTGAGCAAAGTAAATACAGGTACAATGTTTTCAGACAATTCAGTATCACCTAATTTAGGAAAGATGTATGGAAGGTCCTTTACAAAGATTGCTCATTTCGTTCCAATCCAATAAAATACATGGCTGCCAGTGCTGAACTATTAGGCTTAACATTGAAATCCATGGGAAAAATCACATTTTCATCTTCTCCTCTGAAACCACTTTTTCAACCAAACTTTAAAAGAATGATGTACTAACGGTCCTTAATAAAGATTGGAACATAGTATAACATTGGACCCTGTAGGAAAATGACATTTTTATCTTCTCCTCTGAAACCACTGAAGCAAATTCAACTAAACTTTACAGGAATGATGTTTTGAAGGTCCTTCACAAAAATTGCTCATTTCATTCCGATTCGATAAAAAACATGGCCTCCAGTGTAGAACTTAGGTTTAACATTGGGCCCATGGGAAAAATCACATTTTCATCTTCTCCTCAGTGAGTGAAACCGCTGTAGCAAATTCAACCAAACTTTACAGGAATGATGTACTAAAGGTCCTTAACAAAGATTACTCAATTTGTTCCAGACGGATAAAAAACATGGCCCCCAGCACGGAACATAGTTTAACATTGGACCCTATGGGAAAATCACATTTTCTTTTTCTCCTCTTAAACCTGACTAAAGCAAATTCAACCAAACTTTACAGAAATGATGTATGGAAGGTCTATTACAATGATGGTTCATTTCTTTCAGATCTGATAAAAAACATGGCTGCAAGTGCGGAACTTAGGTTTAACATTGGACCCTGTGGGAAAAATCACATTTTCATTTTTTTCTTCTGAAACATCTGAAGGAAATTCAACCAAACTTTACAGGAATAATGTATTAAAGGTCCTTTACAAAGATTGCCCATTTTCCTTTCGATCCAATAAAAAAACATGGCCGCCAGCACGGAACATAGTGTAACATTGGACCCTATGGAAAAATCTTTCATCTTCTCCCCTGAAACCGCTGAAGCAAATTCAATTCAAACTTTTACAGAAATGATGTACAAAAGGTCCTTAACAAAGATTGCATATTTTGTTCCTATTCGATAAAAAAAATGGCCACCAGTGCGGAACATTGTTTAACATTGGACCCTATAGGAAAATCACATTTTCATCTTTTCCTCTGAAACCACAGAAGCAAATTCAACCAAACTTTAAAGGAATGCTGTATGAAAGGTGCTTTACAAAGATTGCTCATTTCGTTCCTATTCGATAAAAAAACATGGCTGCCAGTGCGGAACTTACGTTAAACATTGGACCCTATGGGAAAAATCACATTTTCATCTTCTCCTTTGAAACTGCTGAAGCAAATTCAACAAAACTTTACAGGAATGATGTATGGAAGATGCTTTACAAAAACTGCTCATTTCATTGAGATCTGACAAAATACAAGGCGACCAGAGTGGAACATAGTTTAACATTGAAATCATCATTTTCATCATCTTCTCTGAAACTTTTCAAGCAAATTTAACTAAGCTGTATAATGGAATGATGTATAGAAGGTCCTTTGCAATGATGACTCATTTCATTAAGATCAGACAAAAACACTGGTGCCAATGGAGAACCTAGCTTAACATTAGACCCTATTGGTAAAAAATATCATATTTGGTCATACATGGCATAGAGGCATTTTGTCAGGTGAGTGATACAGGCTCAGTCTTTGAGCCTCTAGTTTTGATGAGTAAAGTCATCTTACTAACAGTTATCTGTTATGTATCTCCACTAGAGAAAGCTACTGTCTACAATACATGTAGTTTCCCATTTGAAAATGGGGGGGGGGTTCAAAATGGGGTTCCAGTTTACTTGTAACCATTTCTTTTGTCAATTTTGCCTAAAATCTTCACATAATTAAAACAAAAAATTCAGAAAAGGGGTTTACAACTCTTGTAACCCCTCCCTGGACCCTTAATAAGTTTAGGATTAACCATGCTTTACTTCTGTCCTGTACAATGGGTCTTTACCATCATAGAGGGGAGCTTGGGATTCTGGGAAATAGATGTACAGAGAATTGTGATTTTATCAATTAAAAGTTCATTTTAAGTTCAGGATATTGGGATTTAGAAATAATAAAGTCAAGATTTTGGTATGAGACACATCCTTTCTCCCCTCCCCATCATAATATCCAATGATCGAAAGCCAACTACTAGTATATTGATTTGCCTGTAATGTATACCCCATAGAAAAAAAATTCAAAATTCCAGTGGAATATCACTGGTTTAGCAAGTGGCTTTCATTGGAATTACCACTAGATTCCACTGGAAACCAGCGGTAAAAAATGTCTGGTATTCAGTGGATTCCACTGGTATTCCAGTGGCAATTCCACTGGTTTTTCCAGTGGAATTCCACTGGAATCCAGCGGTAAAAATTGTCTGGAATCTGGTGGAATCCACTGGTATTCCAGTGGCAATTCCACTGGAATCCAGCGGTAAAAATTGTCTTGAATTCGATGGATTCTACTGGTATTCCATTGGCAATTCCACTGGAGTGCCAGTGGTACCATATTAATCCAGTTAATTCCTTTTTTGAAAAAAAAGTCCCAAGTCTTCATGGCCCATGGCCAGCAATATATTGGGTCAAATATCAGAAATCAGTTTACATCCATGCATAATAATTACATATTTACAAAATTAAATCACAATTAGGCAATTTTGCCTAACCCGAATAATCCAGTCGTTATATTCCACTCACTACGTTCGCTACATTAACGCCTGGATGCATACACTATCAAAACGCGTCAATCGGATGTCGTTTATTGCTATGAATTGTGGGAATAAAATCGTCTGAACTTTACGATAATTAATTGTACATGTAGGTACGTGCTGAGTTAGCGGGTCTACAATAAACATATCAGACACTCTATGATAATTGGATTAATACATGTTTAATGTNATTTTTGTGCTGGTCACATCTAAGGCAGATTAAAAGAACAATAAATAATGACAATATTTTTCGATATTTTCAAATAAAATCATTTATGTATTAATAATATTAGGGACATACATATTTATATGTCTTTGAGAATATTCATTGATTTGAAAATATTTCGCATAAATATTTTTATTTTTATTTCAATTCTAAATTCAATATTTTTGACACTGAATACACATTTCAGTTTTGAGAAGATCGTAAATCAATATTCAATGTTATATGTAATTATTTTATATGTCGCAGTTTTGGTATGGAAAATAAAATTGCATTCCAATTGCACAATATATCGTGTCTTGACTGTAAATGTACAATATCTTACAATTATCATTTATTATCGAATACACATTAATATTTGACCAGATCGTGTCGTGTTTAAACGTTAGAAATTTATTGTAAATTTCACATTCTACTTTTTTACTCTTGCTTGAAAACCCTTTTTTTATTTAATAATTACTTTGAAATTTAAGCCTATTTTATATTTTTATAAATAATAATTTTCCACATACATTTGTATTATTTATAACTAGCGAAATTTGCTACTGCGCAATCTCAGTGGACAAAACAATCTGATTTGCTGTCTGAGCTGGACAGCAGTCTGATGCGTTTTTTGCACTAGGCGAGTTCAAGCCCTCGTAGAAGGAGAGAATCGGATACGGAGAGGGCTTGAATTATTCCAGTTAAATTTTGCCTAGAAAATTTATTAAGATTCTTATGTAAATCTCAAACAAAATATTTTCACCAAAAAAGGGGGAAAGATTCACTGTATGTACCGAAATGTCCGTATTTGGGATTACGGTTCGGTTTATGATATTTAGAAGGCTGCTAACAATATGAAAGATATGGTTCTATTTTACCATAACATGTGAAATAAACAATTAATATAGTAAGACTTCCTTTGGTGAAAAGTTTCTATTGCAAAATAATAAAATATGTACACTTCTTTTAATGAATAATTCATTCAATTTATTCTGATATATTTCAATCTCATTTGTTTTCCACGATGTCATAAGCAAACGCTTTTGTAATGGTGGCCAAGTTATTCTAAAATATATAGCGATATGAATCGCAATGCAAGTAGAATATCACAATACTTATTAATTTCCAAAAAAGGTTTATCGTTACACTTCATCATCAGATGTCGCATCAATAATTTATTTGTTTGGTATTTGCAAAAAAAAAAGAATTATTCTTCAAATCAAACATTAAATCAATTATTTTTGTGACAAGAACACAGCTTGGAAACTGGATGTTCTGAACCAAAAAAAACTGTCCAGAAATCTGTGATTTACGCTTTATAAGTGAAGTTCCATAGGGCAAAGATTGTCACTCCATATAAAATTATAAAATAGTTTTTACTTTTTGTCCAGATTTTAGAATCGCCCCGACCGGCTGTCTACAATAAACATGATTTCTTTCTTAAAGCTCAGAATTTTATGATGGGGGTGGCACAGGGTTGTTTTACTGCAGCATGTTTGTCATTTTTTTATTTCATGTATTGCCGTGCCTTAGGGTCGTTATAATTATTTGCTGTGTTTCGTGCAGAACAAAAAATGGCATCGGGCGGGTAATTTCTTATTTTTCGTTCCTCGTGTTTAGACATTTTATTTCTTGTACGCGCGTGCACGGTACCCCCTGTGCGGCCCTCTTATTAGGTTTTAGTTATATTTTAGATCTTTGACCAGTTTTACATGGAGTGACAATCCCGATTTTTAAAAACAGGATCTGTCACTTTGAGTAAATTAACTTCCTAATAGTAAAATTCAGTTAATTGAGACCATCGAGTTTCCCTGTGTGAAGTAGGATTAGAATATCTATCTTCATTGACTCTACATGTAGCTGTGGAACTGCAGCTCTTATGGTCCTTGTGTTGATTTTTGATAGATGCTGACCGACATAAATAAGAAATGTAAAAAGGTACCAATAGTCTGAATAGAGCTATAGTTCCCAAACTCTCCAACACCATTATTAAATTATTTATTTACAAAGCTCAAAACCTCTTTCCTGAATATTTAAATGGTCATCCCCTTCGGAGTATTTTTTATACAACCGCAAAAAATTTTGAGGTCGTATAATGGTATGGTGCTGTCGTTGTCGTCGTCGTCTGTAGACACTTTTGTTTTTGGTCAATAACTTAAGTTCCAGTTGATCAATCCTTATGAAATTTTGACACAATGTTCCTTGGCACAAAAGAAAGACTTTGAATGGTTTTGGATTTTGTGGCCCCTCCCGTTTTTAAAAAAGGGGCCAAAAAGGGCAAAATTGGGTGTATTCACATTATTGGCTGTAGAATTTTTATTATTCATTGGTTTTTGATGGGGTTTCTTTCAGTGTGCTCCTGAGGAAATTTCCAATCAGCAGTATGTCAACGGATTTCACGTCCCATGTACCATTCATGAGATAAATGGGTCCAAAAGGGGAGAATCACAAAAATTTTTTTTTTTATTTCTATTCCGATTTTGATGCAGTTTTTTTCAATGGATTCCTTATCAAAAATCAATATGGCACTCAGTCATTAGATATTTGATCACATGTTTCCTTTCAGAGCTATGAGGGGCCAAATGGGTTGAAATTGCAAATGACTTGAAATGTGCAGATTACATAAAATTTTTATTTTTCATTGGATTTCGATGGGATTTTTTTCTTTACATTCCTCCTATCTTAAGGTTTCAGTAGTATGTCAATGGATTTTGCGTATCTCTTACCGTTTCCAAGCTGTAAGGGGTCAAAGGGGTCAAAGTTGCTATTTTCACAATTTTCACAAATATGTAAAATCTTTATTTCTCAGCGGATTTAGATGTTTTTCTAGTTTTCCATAGTTTGTGTCCACCTAATTTCTGTGTTAAGCTTAAATCGTGTCCATCTAATTACTGTGTCAAGCCTTTTACTGTGTCAACATTCACTTTAAATTACATTTGTTCAAATTTCAGTGGTCGACATGCTGCGGTCGTATCATGCTGCCCTCGGCGTAGCCCTTTATTACACAATGTTTTATCGATTTGAAATGTGGGAGGACTGATATTAAAATCATGAAAAAACGTCTTGTTGATACTAGTCTATAGTAAAAAGTTTCTTACCTCAATTATTAAAAGAAGTCTTAAGATTACAAAGGGGCATACTGCCGAAGAGTCTGGAGACTCTGCATGCTCGGGCCTACTTCAACTTGGCAACATGGCAAGACCGTGCTGTCTCGCATGTAGATCTTGTTGTGTAACAATTAACTGACAATTATGTAATTGTAATAAATCATTGAGACATCTTAATATAGCAATTATTTTTACATTCAATTGCCAAATTAAAATAAAATAAAGCTATCATTCAGCGAAATCAATTTGAGTCACCTCTCTTTACAGGTGTGAATTCAGTAAATAAACATTGCATCATTAAGCTCAGCCTCTTTTGGGGAGAGCTTTCAGTATTGTAATGAAAAATTATTATGAGATGATTGGATGATATTATTTGAAATAAATATTTTTTTAAAGCTAGTTCATAGGTGATGTTTAAAAAGTCAAAGAAGTAGGCTGATAACATTCTATTTTTTCATAGCGAGTTTTAAGAAAAGGGGGGTCAAAGTAAGAAATTCAGTACGAAATTACTATATCCGTTTTCAAGTCATGGAAAAGGCTAAAAAATGCCGCATGACCCTATGTTTTGACGGTGTCCAAAAATAGCCATACATTTATATTTTACTGAATAGGATATAAAAGTTCCCGATTAATTACGGGAAAATTAATATGAGTGATCATTGTCTTAGAATTTAACATAGGAAGTAATGGAGATTTATTTAGTGTATTCACACCTATAGGAGGGAAATCTGATTTTTATGTTTTCAACGTTTTAAGCTACTTTGCAAGTGTCAAGGCGATATATTGTGTAAAATATGCAATGTCAACACTTGTATAACGGTTTTTATCTCGTGATGTCATATTTATAGTCTGTTTCACGATTCATCGAACATTTCAACTGTGAAAAGGGGTATACTCCGATAACTGTCCCTGATTGCGACTGTATGTGTGTAATTTGCGGGGACACGTTAAATTCAGACTAATGACGTATAGAACTACGCACATGATTTTGTTTTTAGCCTTCAATGTCACTTATGTTCAAATTTCTGAAGTTCAAATTTTCAGAAAATTCCGAAAAAAATAAGTGGAACGCCATATCTAGCAACCTCTCTATGGTTCATAAACTTTAGGAAAGAATGCAGTTCTGTTTATTTGACATAGTTTGTTTGATGAAATGTACCAAAAGTCAGCAGAATTATATCCCGGCTTTTCCTTTTTCTTTGTTATAGTCCATTTCAAAATTGTACTTTTATAGTAAGTTGACACATGTCATGTTTTATTTCCCAAATAAAGCATCTTGATAACACAAGTAATCATGTAAATGTGAAAACTTGACACTTACATTACATGTGCAAATAACGGGAACAAAGAGTCAAAAATGGCTGCCAACAACTAAGAGCAATACCGTAAAGTCTCCAAAACAAAACATTTTTTCTTCATTTTTTTCAGAGGGGGTAGGCTCTGGAAAAAAATTCTATAAAATCAACGGGACACAGATATTTGTCGAAATGTAGACAGAAGTACTTCTAATAGGTATAGCAAACTAACAACATATATGGTGTCTCGTTCTGCGGTACTGCCAGTACTTATAGGTGTGAATTCAGTAAATAAACATGACATCATTAAACTCCGCCTCTTTTGGGGAGAGCTTTCAGTATTGTAATGAAAAATTATAATGAGATGATTGGATGATATTATTTGAAGTAAATATTTTTTAAAAGCTAGTTCATAGGTTATGTTTAAAAAGTGAAAGAAGTAAGCTGATAACATTCTATATTTTTTCATAGCGAGTTTTAAGAAAAGGGGGGTCAAAGTAAGAAATTCAGTGCGAAATTTCAAGTCATGGAAAAGGCTAAAAAATGCCGCATGACCCTATGTTTTGACGGTGTCCAAAAATAGCCATACATTTATATTTTACTGAATGAGATATAAAAGTTCCCAAGAAATTACGGGAAAATTAATATGAGTGATCATTGTCTTAGAATTTAACATAGGAAGTAATGGAGATTTATTTACTGTATTCACACCTGTAGGAGGGAAATCTGATTTTTATGTTTTCAACGTTTTAAGCTACTTTGCAAGTGTCAAAGCGATATATTGTGTAAAATATGCAATGTCAACACTTGTATAACGGTTTTTATCTCATGATGTCATATTTATAGTCTGTTTCACGATTCATCAAACATTTCAACTGTGAAAAGGGGTATACTCCAATAACTGTCCCTGATTGCGACTGTATGTGTGTAATTTGCGGGGACACGTTAAATTCAGACTAATGACGTATAGAACTATGCACATGATTTTGTTTTTAGCCTTCAATGTCACTTATGTTCAAATTTCCGAAGTTCAAATTTTTGGAAAATTCCGAAAAAATAAGTGGAACGCCATATCTAGCAACCTCTCTATGGTTCATAAACTTTAGGAAAGAATGCAGTTCTGTTTATTTGACATAGTTTGTTTAAGATGAAATGTACCAAAAGTCAGCAGAATTATATCCCGGCTTTTCCTTTTTCTTTGTTATAGTCCATTTCAAAATTGTACTTTTATAGTGAGTTGACACATGTCATGTTTTATTCCCCAAATAAAGCATCTTGATAACACAGGTAATCATGTAAATGTGAAAACTTGACACTTACATAACATGTGCAAATAACAGGAACAAAGAGTTAAAAATTGCTGCCAACAACTAAGAGCAATACCGTAAAGTCTCCAAAACATAACATTTTTTCTTCATTTTTTTCAGAGGGGGTGGGCTCTGGAAAAAAATTCTATAAAATCAACGGAACACAGATATTTGTCGAAATGTAGTTAGAAGTATTTCTAATAGGTATAGCAAACTAGCAACATATATGGGGTCTCGTTCTGCAGTACTGCCAGTACTTATAGGTGTGAATTCAGTAAATAAACATGACATCATTAAGCTCCGCCTCTTTTGGGGAGAGCTTTCAGTATTGTAATGAAAAATTATAATGAGATGATTGGATGATATTATTTGAAATAAATATTTTTTAAAAGCTAGTTCATAGGTGATGTTTAAGAAGTGAAAGAAGTAAGCTGATAACATTCTATTTTTTCATAGCGAGTTTTAAGAAAAGGGGGGTCAAAGTAAGAAATTCAGTGCGAAATTACTATATACGTTTTCAAGTCATGGAAAAGGCTAAAAAATGCCGCATGACCCTATGTTTTGACGGTGTTCAAAAATAGCCATACATTTATATTTTACTGAATGAGATATAAAAGTTCCCGATTAATTACGGGAAAATTAATTTGAGTGATCATTGTCTTAGAATTTAACATAGGAAGTAATGGAGATTTATTTACTGTATTCACACCTACTGAAATGGCGGTATCTTTAACAAAACCATAATAAGACGTTCATGCTAAGGGCAACCAACCAATCAAAATCATAGGCACATACGACATAGGACAATTAATAAACAAACCAATGTCGGTTTTAACAGTGGTTCAGTTTTGTATTTCAGGTGTTGTTAATTGGTTGTTAATTTAAGCCAATTCTTGTACATTTATATATCTTTTTTATTCTTTTCACATCTGTGCATGTATGATACCAGATTGGTAATTAATTCATAAATGCAAATACATAAAAAATGTAGTAACATATGAGGCTTGTTTAGGGGGGTCCCAATATCCCAGTAAGTCTGGACAAAAATATCCCTTTGAAAATTGAAGATATCCCATTCATTATTGAAATATCCCATTTTCCATAGTCAAAATATCCCATATCCCAGTACTTTTTGTCTCAAATATCCCATATCCTGTTAACAAAAGTGGCAAATATCCCGTATCCCAATATACCCTAAACAAGCCTCACATATATACCTACATTATTCACAGTCAAAATTGCTACAGGCCGCTATGGTCACACTGAATAAAAATATTTTTATTCATTAAGTAAGGATCATTTGATTCTTTTGGAAGGGGGATGGGATTTCCATCCTAGCTGGGATTTTTTTTTTTGAAGGGGGGGGGGTCACTGTGCAGGGCCAGATTTTTTTTATTCTTTAAACTAGGCTTTTATAGCTCACCTGGCTATGCCAGGGTGAGCTTTTGCCATCACTTGGCGTCCGTCGTCCGTCACGGTCGTCCGTCCGTCCGGCGTAAACTTTTCATTCAAAGATCTTCTCCTCTGAAACCACTGGGCCAATCGGAACCAAATTTGGTCACAATAGTCCTTGGGTGGTCCCCTTTAAAAAAGGTATCCGGCAGGTCTGTACCTCATCCAAGATGGCCGCCAACGGGAACATTGTTTTAACATTGGACCCTATGGAATATACATTCAAAGATCTTCTCCTCAGAAACTACTAGTCCAATTAGAACCAATCTAAGCCACAATAGTCCTAAGGTGGTCCCACCCAAAAAATGTATCTGGTAGGTCCATACCTCATCCAAGATGGCCCCCATCTGGAACATAGTTTTTACATTGGCCCTATTGATTTGAAGGGGAACCTCTGCCCAAATTTTTGAATTTTTATTTGAAAAGTGGTCTGCATGTTTTAATTTCAGCACTATGTATTACTTTAATTATAAGGGGAACCCCTGTCCAAATTTTTTTTGAATGGTGTTCTGTTATGGGTTGTAATGGATGGTGGATCTTTCGGTTGCCATGGAAACCAAACAAGAATACATGTACTGTAATTTTAGAAAAAAAAAGTTTTCTGCTAAATGTTATTTTTCGTTTTTACTATTGGAAATACCTTTTATCTATGTCAGCCATGGTCCAGGTGAGCGATACAGGCTCTTGAGAGCCTCTTGTTTTCTAATGGACAGTGTGAGGGCCAGATTATTTTTTTTATCCCAGGTGCTGGTTAAATAATTTGTTTGGCAACAACCAGGGCCATATTTTTTTTCTAAAAAAACAATTCTTGCTCATTTTTTAAGTTCATGATGCTTTGTCCAGTTTCTGATTACCGATGATTACCTACTTTCCAACTGAAATGTTGAAACTTGCTGTGATCTATGTATTTTATGCTGTTGTAAAAATTAATCTACTTCAAAAAATTATTCTATAATCCAGTAGAATATACCAGTTGTAAGTCCATTGGATTTGGATTCCAGTGGAATACCACTGGTAAGTCCATTCGAATTTGATTCCACTGGAATTCCAGTGGTAATACCACTGGAATACCACTGGAAAACATCATTCCAGTGGTATTCATTGGAATACCAGTGGATGCCACTGCTTTACCACTGGATTCCACTGGAATTCCAGGGATTTTTTCTATGGGGTAGAGATCAAGACGAAACACTGGAAGAAAAGTACAAAGCATAGTGATTAGGGTATAGGAAGGTATCCTGGAAAGCATTGGCTTTACTTTTAAGGTTATAACCCATTACAATTCATTTCATATATGGGTCATGGTTTTGTTTGCATTTTCCTTATTTCCTGTGAGTTACATTGTATAATTCAGGAAATAGTTGTGATTTTTTCCAAAAATATTGATTTGATATACATTGTATTGTATTTAGAATATTATTATGTGTTTTTACATGATTATAGAAAAAAATGTATATTAAAGGTCATTATGCAAACAAATTCTGAATTCTTCCAAAAGGTTAACACAATTTTGAAAGGTTGAACCTCTCTAGTTTTTAGAAGAAAAGTTGATTTCTGTCTGTGGAAACATAAACAAGCACGATGAAATACTATTTGATTGGAAATTCTTGTGTATGCTTCAGTTGGCCAATAACAGAAAAGTTGTAATTTGCTCTAAAATAAACTTAGGCCAAATCAAGTTAATTAATCATCCAGGGTCATTAAAAGTCTCTAGGAGGGCTGCACAGGCTTTCAAGTTTAATTTTTTATCCTATCCAACCTTTGTAAAACCATGTCTTGTCAGTTCTGGAGACTGCTTCTACCAAGAATTAAAGTGAAAGTAAAACAGATATCGTAGTTTGGAAAAATTAATTAAAATGGGATTGGAGGGGCGATTTTATTAAAATAAATATTTCATATAACCTATAGATTGAGTAATTTTGGTCATCAAAATGCAAAAACCATTTCACCAAGGTGATTCAGGTGATAAATGCACTATTTCTAGAAATGGACACGAGACATTTACATGATTGACCAATAAGCAATTGAGATCAAATCTATCCTTATGTTAGTATCATTTTTAACACCGTGGTCAGGAGGTGTTAAAATTTGTTAGAAATGAGAGAAACTTGTGATGAGTTTAACTAAGAATCTGTTATGATTATTGGACAATAAATTTTACAAGTAAGGTAAAGAGACCAGTTTGAACAATTCCAATAGGTTTATGGGTAAGGCAAGATGTTATTTTCAGTAATAAGCTGTTGAGATTTTTCCCTGGTTCAACATATTACTATGACCATGTTACATTAGTAAACCACTTAATTAAAAGTTCCCTCAATAATGTTTTTCTTTTACTTCAGGTTTTAATGTAGAAACAGTAGAATATAAGAATATCAGTTTCACAGTGTGGGATGTTGGTGGACAGGATAAAATTAGACCACTGTGGAGACATTACTTCCAGAATACACAAGGTATGTTGAAAGATGAAGATTTCTTGATTGTTTTCTCTAATGAGGACATCATTTTATTGTAAGAGGGAATTGTTGAATTAAAGTAATTACAAAATATATTTCACTATTATGTATGTGCCAAAAATAGTTGGATCTGTTATTTATTTAACAGAATTCTGAAAACTCATTTTAAGATTGTCTATAAATACTGTGAAAACAGTTATATTCATGAAGGATTTAATTTCGTTTATTTCATGGGTAACAAATTATCAATAGAATTACATTTCTTCTGAACAGTTAACTACAAAAGTTGTTTTTCAGGTTTGCACCTTATCCAAGATAGCAACTAATGAAACACAGTTTAACATAGCACTTATGGCAAAACTTTCAATAATCTACTTAGCCAATTTGAACCAAAATCATCCATAATAGTACTAAAGTGGTCCCAAACAGAAAGTTGTTTATCAAGTTCACACATAATCCAAGACCGTTGCCAGTGCCCAGTGTTGAACATAATTTAACATTGGAACCCTACTGGAAAGCACATTCAGAGATCTTTTCTGAAACTAATTAGCCAATCGGAACTTAACAGAAGACTTGTTTTCAGATTTACACCTTGTCATAGCAACTATTTGAGAACACACTTTAACATTGGTCCCTAATTGGGAGCACTTTTAAGACCTCTGAAACTACTGAGCAAATTCTTCCAAACATGGCAACAATAGTCCTTTGGTGGTCTTAAACAAAAATAAATGTTCACTCTTACATGAGACTTGCCAAAGATGGCTGCGAGCGTGGAACATAGTTTAACATTGAACCCTATGGGAAATGCATTCAAAAGATCTTTTTTTTCTTCAACAACAATAACAATTTTAACAAAAATCTTATGGTGATAGTCCTTGGGTGGTCCCTTTCAAAGTTTGTGATAAAGTTCACACTTATCCAAGATGACTGCCAGCAGGGAACATAGTTTCTATGAAAAATAAATGTCAAACTTGGTCACAATAATACAGTAGAATTTCTGTGGCTCGGATTGTAATAACTCTAACACCATGGATGTTTGAAACCCATCTTCTGGACTATTTGTTTGAATTTAAACACAGTTCGACCTCAATAGCTCTAACACTTCTCTACCTCCAACTGTTTTCATAGGTCCCTTAGGTGTTTGAGACATCAAAGTTTGACTGTACATCGATGGTCCCTTTTAAGGTAGATCAACACTAATATACGGCGCATTCGATTGGCGCATTTGTGTAACATGAGTCGGATTCAGAATTGACTTGAATTTCAAGCCAGAATAATCCTGTATTGGCCTATTCATTGTGACGTCACAATAGATTGACATACACTTTCCCGCGAATTAGCTCCCTTTTCCCATAAATATTGTCTATTTCGTAAACTATATCAAATAACTTTCTTAATCAAACGGTGACATGTAGATTTTTTCAGCGTAACAGATAGCTTAAGTGTATATCTCTGAAATATCAAAAAATAAAAAAAATCTTTCTGGTATTTATTTTATATGAAAGTATGAAAGATAAACAATAGACATGTTCTCACAGTTCCCTATGTATTCTTTGTAAATATTGCTGAAAATACTGAATTTGGCCTTATTTTCAAAGCCGGATAACAGGAAAAGATGATCGGTGACATTTCATTTTTATTTTATTTTTAGAACATATAGGTTAAGACCTACGAAATATCTTAAGGAGGTTCGCTCTTCATGTTTTGAGATTTTTGTCAGATTTTCGGAATCCTCGGGTTTTATCCATTTAAAAGTATTATAATTTTTTGCCCATTAACCCCCATATTTTTTTCCATATTTTCATTTTATACATCTTTGTGAGCATTCTTTAAAAAATTCATTGAATTCTATTTATTCTATCACATTTATTCATGGTAAAACCTTGATAATGTTAATCCTATGAAAAATCAGAGGAGTTTGGTTTCTCGCCAAATTTTCGATCACTTAAATCTCAAACCTATCAATTATTTTCTCTTAAATTGTTTCTAATTTTCCAACATAAAATCATGTTTATTTGAAATCCTATTTATTTTCAATAGTAGTAGCGTAGTAGCGAACCCCCTTAAAAGGAAAAAATTCTGTCTGATATTTTTATTAGGATCGAACTACCTTAAGAATTTTGTTGTTGATGTTATAGCTTATTCAAGGTGCTGTGGTACAATAACTTAACATCAGAGAGTATGTACTCTTGTAATCCCTTAAGGCAATAGTCCAGGTGAGTGTTACAGGCTCTTGAGAGTTTTTTTTTGTAGGTTATGGGTTACATTGAAATATTTTTTGTATCAACTGACTTTGATAGAAATTTGTATATTAATGCAGATTTTTAGTTCGCCTCAACTAAGTTGAGGGGGACTATTGGAGTACCCCCGGCATTCGCATCCGCGTCTGTGTCCAAATCCTCATTTAGGTATAGATCTTGGTAACTATGAAGGGTAGGATCATCAAACTTTTTATACAGATGCATCTTGGGCTATCTCACAGCCTACAAGAAAATAAGTTTCTTTGACCTGTATTTCCGCTTGAACAACTTACATTCAAATTTATGTCTATGTTCAGAACTCGGTCACTATACATGGTAGGATCATGTAACCTTGCATATGAATGCATCTATGATGGTAGCTAGGTCAGCATCCAAGAAAAATTAGACCACTTTGCCTTATATTTTTGGCTTGAAGGACTTACATTCATGTTTACGCCTGAGTTCATATCTTAAGTCACTATACATGTGAGGATCATATAAAACTTTGACCTATATTTTCCGCTTGATTGATTTACATTTAATTTTATTGAAAATTTCAGATCACTATACATGGTAGAATCATGTAATTTTGCATATATGCATGTATCTCTAATAGTATGTCAGCATCGAAGCAAAATTAGATAATCTGACAATGTGCCTTAACTAGGCGAACTTTGTAATCATTAATTGCTTATGTTTGAGACCTTATTTCACATGAATTTGAACCAAGTCATCTTATATTGCAGTAGTAGGAGAATAGGTTAGTTTGATGGACATGTGCTTGTAAAAGTTACATCAGAGGTACCATTAAATCCATAGATAGATAACTTGTCTTTAATATCTGTGGTTCTTGACTCATACAAATAACTACCTTTTACACAACCTATATGTGAATTTTCTTTTCAGGTCTGATATTTGTAGTAGATAGTAATGACAGAGAAAGAATTGGAGAAGCCAGGGAAGAATTGTCTAGAATGTTACAGGAAGATGAACTTAGAGATGCTGTTTTATTAGTGTTTTGTAACAAACAGGTACGAATCGCCCCATGAATATATATATTATAAAGTGGTGTTGTCTTCTAATTCATTTGGCTATTAATGAATGACAGTTATTGTCTGTGCATTTTTCTGGTCACTGCAATATTTGTTGACAGTTGAACACCAGCAGAAAATGTGGGGAAAGGTTAAGATGATAACCAGTACATTAGTGAAACCTAGTTCACATCAGCGCTATGTTGTACAACTGTCTACAACAACTTGAGTGGAAATGACACAGAATCACATATGACATGTATATTTTCAGAAACTTGTATGAATTATTTAAGTCCCAAAATTGACATTCATTTACCTGTATTTCAACCTTTGAGAATGCAGGACAAACATATCACAACAATCTTACACTGTCTAAGGCCTGTTTTGTTGAATTTGAATTTGTCTGTAAGATGTCTATGGCCAACAAAACTTTTAACATCTTTTTTTGTCCAAATTTCCATACATTTCATTTGCCTTGTTTAATTTTCTTGAATTTTTGTAGAATTATTCATTTTGAACAATGCAGAAAAAAATAATAAAATTTCAATATTTTACATGAATGCATTTCTTTCAACAAATTTTCATGTATACACATATGATAGCAAAACTTGATCACTGAAAAGCTTTACTTTCACACTCCAATTTTATTTCATTTTTATTTATTTTAAAACATAAAGCTGATTTATGCAGGTTATTTCCCTTAGGTGTTGTTTACTGCGAGCATTGATTTCAGACATTTGATAAGATATGCAGACTCCTCAGTCTTTTTCAAAATCATAACATGTAAAATATTTTTCCCATGAACACCAACTTTTCATGTTATTCTAAAAGCATGTCTTAAAGGAATGTCAGACAAAATTTCAAGAAATTGACATTCCTTCTTCATTCTTTTAATCTCACCTGACCCAAAGGGTCAGTATGAATCAATTGCCATCACTTGGCTTCCTTCGTCCATCCGTCGTCTGTTGGCTGTCGTCCGTCCATCTGCAAATTCAAACATACTTAACAGGAATGATGTATAGAAGGTCCTTTACAAGGTTTGCTCATTTCGTTCTGATCCAACAAAAACCATGGCCACCAGTGTGGAACTTATATTTAACATTGGACCCTATGGGAAAAACATCA
Organism: Modiolus philippinarum; assembly: GCA_002080025.1. NCBI lineage: Eukaryota > Metazoa > Mollusca > Bivalvia > Mytilida > Modiolidae > Modiolus > Modiolus philippinarum. Next base: position 219,892 of record MJUU01069952.1, on the reverse strand, counting down.
TTTTCATCAGTCCTCTGGAACCACTTAAGCAAATTCAAGTTAACTATACAAGAATGATGTATGGAAGGTCCTAAACAAAGATTGCTCATTTCATTCCAATCTGGCCAAAAACATGGCTGCCAGGGCAGAACTTATATTTAACATTGGACCCTATGGGAAAAATATCATTTTCATCAGTCCTCTGGAACCACTTAAGCAAATTGAAGTTAACTATACAAGAATGATGTATGGAAGGTCCTTAACAAAGATTGCTCATTTAGTTCTCATCTGACCAAAAAATGGCTGCCAGGGCAGAACTTATATTTAACATTGGACCCTATGGGAAAAACATCATTTTCATCAACTACTCTAAAACAGCTGAAGCAAATTCAACCAAACTTTACAGGAATGATATATTGAAGGTCATTAACAAAGATTGCTCATTTAATTCTGATCCGACAAAAAACATGGCCACCATGCAGAACATCGAAAAACCTGCTGTTTAGCATTTTGTCAGGGGAGCGATACAGGTTCAGTCTCTGAGCCTCTAGTTTAGCTCACCTGACTTGACCCATAGGGTCAGTGTAAGCTTTTGCAATCACTTGGGGTCTGTCATCCGTAGTCCTTCCTTTGTCCGTCCGTCATCTGTTAACTTTACAAATTTTCATTGTCTGCTCTGAAACCACTGAAGCAAATTCAACCAAACTTTACAGGAATGATGTACTAAAGGTCCTTTACAAAGATTGCTTATTTCATTCTAATCCGATAAAAAACATGGCTGATAGCACAGAACATAATTTAACATTGGACCCCATGGGAAAATCACATTTTCATCCTCTCCTCTTAAACCGCTGAAGCAAATTCAACCAAACTTTACCGGAATGAATGACTAAAGGTCTCTTACAAAGAATGCTCATTTTGTTTCTATCTGATAAAAAACATGGCACCCAGCACCGAGCATAGTTTAACATTGTACCCTATGGGAAAATCACATTTTCATCTTCTCCTCTGAAACTGCTAAAGCAAATTCAACTAAACTTCACAGTAATGATGTAAATTAAAGGTCCTTTACAAATAATATTCATTTCGTTCCTATTGGTTGAAAAACATGGCTGCCACCACAGAACATAGTTTATCATTGGACCCTATGGGAAAATCACATTTTTATCTTCTACTCTGAAACCACTGTAGCAAATTTAATCAAACATTATAGGAATGATGTACTAAAGGTCCTTTACAAAGATTGCTCAATTTCTTCCGATTTGACAAAAAAACATAGCGGCCAACGTGGAACATAGGTTTTACATTGGACTTTATGGGAAAAAATCACATTTTCATCATCTCTGAAACTATTGAAGCAAATTTAGATAAACTGTATAGGAATGATGTATAGAAGGTCCTTTGCAAAGTTTACTCATTTCAGTAGGACAAAAAAAATGGGTGCTAATGGAGAACATTGCTAAACATGACACCCCATTGGTCAAAAAACATCATTTTTTGGTCATGCATGGCACAGAAGTATTTTTGTCAGGTGAATGATACAGGCTCAGTCTCAGATCCTCTAGTTTCAAGACTCAAATTTCTATATGAAAAAGCCTATGAAAATCCTAGAAATTGAACACTTTCTGTCAAAATTTTGATTGCTTGTATCTCAAAATCAAATGCATGAACCTGTTTTTATACCCCTGGACCAAATTATTTCTAGTGAGCAGGGGCTTACAGATCCCTTGTTAGCTCACCTGACCCAAAGGGTTAGTGTGAGCTATTGCCATCACTTGGCGTCTGTCGTCCATCCGTCATCCTTCCGTCCGTCTGTTAACTTTTCACATTTTTGTCAACTCCTCTGAAACCACTGAAGCAAATTCAACCAAACTTTACAGCAAAGATGTATGGAAGGTCCCTAACAAAAATTGCTCATTTCGTTCTCACCCGACAAAAAACATGGCCGCCAGCACAGAACTTATATTTAACATTTGACACTATGGGAAAACGTCATTTTCATCAACTCTTCTGTAACCACTGAAGCAATTTCAACCAAACTTTCCAGGAATGACATATGGAAGGTCCTCAAGAAGGACTGCTCATTTCGTTCTGATCCGACAAAAAACATGGCCGCCAGCACAGAACTTATATTTAACATTGGACCGTAACGGAAAACATCATTTTCATCAACTCCTCTGAAACCTCTGAAGCAAATTCAACCAAACTTACAGGAATGTTGTATGGAAGGTCCTTAACACAGAATGCTCATTTCTTTAAAATCGGACAAACAACATGGCCGTCAGCGCAGAACTTATATTTAACATTGGACCCAATGGGAAAAACGTCATTTTCATTAATTACTCTGAAACCACTGAAACAAATTCAACCAAACTTTACAGGAATGGTGTATGGAAGGTCCTTTACAAAAACTGTTTATTTCATTCTTATGCCACAAAAAACATGGCCACCAGTGCAAAACTTATATTTAACATTAGACCCAATGGAAAAAACATCATTTTCATCAACTCCTCTGAAACCACTGAAGCAAATTCAACCAAACCTTACAAGAATGATGTAAGGAAGGTCCTTTGCAAAGATTGTTCATTTCATTCCAATGGCTGCCAGAACAGAACTTATATTTAACATTGGACCCTATGGGAAAACATTTTTTTCATCAACTCCTCTGAAACCACTGAAGCAAATTCAACCAAACTTTACAAGAATGATGTATGGGAGGTCCTTTACAAAGATTGCTCATTTCATTTCAATCCGACAAAAACATAGCCACCATGCAAAACATCCAAAACCATGCTGTTCATTTTGTTAGGTGAGCGATACAGGCTTAGTCTCTGAGCCTCTAGTTAGCTCACCTGACCCGAAGGGTCAGTGTGAGCTATTGCCATCACTTGACATCCGTTATCCGTTGTCTGTTAACTTTTCACATATTCATCTTCTCCTCTGAAATCACTGAAGCAAATTCAAACAAACTTTAAAGGAATGATGTATGGAAGGTCCTTTACAAAGATTGCTCATTTCGTTCGGATCCGATAAAAAACATGGCCGCCAGCACGGAACTTAGGTTTAACATTGGACCCTATGGGAAAAATCACATTTTCATCTTCTGCTCTGAAAAGGCTGAAGCAAATTGAATCAAACTTTACAGGAATGATGTACTTAAGGTCCTTAACAAAGATGGCTCATTTCCTTATGATTGCCAACATGGAACAAGGTTTAACATAGGACCCTATGGGAAAATCTAATTTTCATCTACTCCTCTGAAACCACAGAAGCAAATTCAACCAAACTTTACAGGAATGATGTATGGAAGGTCCGTCACAAAGATTGCTCATTTTGTTGCGATCTGATAAAAAACATGGCCGCCAGCGCAGAACTTAGGTTTAACATTGGACCCTATAGGAAAAATCACATTTTCATCTTCTGCTCTGAAAAGGCTGAAGCAAATTGAACCAAACTTTACAGGAATGATGTACTAAAGGTCCTTAACAAAGATTGCTCATTTCGTTCCAATCCGATGAAAAATGGAACATGGTTTAACATAGGAACCTATAGGGAAATCACAGTTTCATCTACTCCTCTGAAATAACAGAAGCAAATTCAGTCAAACTTTACAAGAATAATGTTTGGAAGGTCCTTTACAATGATTGCTCATTTCCTTCAAATCCGATAAAAAACATGGCCGCCAGCGCGGAACTTTAATTTAACATTGGACCCTATGGGAAAAATCATATTTTTATCTTCTGCTCTGAAACGGCTGAAGCCAATTGAACCAAACTTTACAGGAGTGATGTACTTAAAGTCCTTAACAAAAATGGGTCATTTCGTTCAGATCTGACAAACAACATGGCCGCCAGCATGGAACAATGTTTAACATAGGACCCTAGGGCCTAAAAAAAATACCTGTGTTTCCGGTAACATACTCTTCAAATTTAGGGTCCGTAGGTAGGCATTTTTAGCTCACCTGACCCAAAGGGTCAGTGTGAGCTATTGCCATCACTTGGCGACCGTCGTCCGTCCTTCCGTTAAACTTTTCACATTTTCATCTTCTCCTCTGAAACTACTGAAGCAAATTCAACCAAACTTTACAGGAATGATGTATGTAAGGTCCTTTACAAAGATTGCTCATTTCGTTCTGATCCGACAAAAAACATGGCCGCCAGCGCGGAACTTAGGTTTAACATTGGACCCTATGGGAAAAATCACATTTTTAGGTCACCTGACCCAAAGGGTCAGTGTGAGCTATTGCTATCACTTGGCGTCCGTTGTCCGTCATCCGTCCGTTAAACTTTTCACATATTCATCTTCTGCTCTGAAACCACTGAAGCAAATTCAACCAAACTTTACAGGAATGTTGTATGGAAGGCCTTTTACAAAGATTGCTCATTTCGTTCCGATCCGATAAAAACCATGGCCGCCAGCGCGGAACTTAGGTTTAACATTGGACCCTATCATATGGGAAAATTCACATTTTCTTCTTCTACTCTGAAACCACTGAAGCAAATGTAACCAAACTTTACAGGAATGAAGTACTAAAGGTCCTTGACAAAGATTGCTCATTTTGTTCCGTTCCGATAAAAAACATGGCCGCCAGCACGGAACATAGTTTAACATTGGCCCTATGGGAAATTCACATTTTCATCTTCTCCTCTGAAACCACTGAAGCAAATTCAACCAAACTTTACAGGAATGATGTATGGAAGGTCCTTTACAAAGATTGCTCATTTCG
>MJUU01069952.1:170227-209919 GCA_002080025.1 Modiolus philippinarum | reverse complement strand
TCAAATGTAAATTTGAATGTCATAATCTTAAAATGTCATTTTTTGGCAGGGAACATTTTTTAATTGGAGTTTTGTTTTGAACTATAGATGTCTCATGACTTGCAGATTTTCAAATCAAGACGGGTTTTGTTACAGTTACACAAAATACACAGTGAAACTTGTCTAAACCAAACCCAATTTTGGCTGAAATTTTTTTTTGTTGAGACAGGCATTCATTTTGCACATGTTAAGGTTATATAAATCATTTCGTTTAGACATCCGGGTTTAGTTTGACCCTGTTTACATGTTAGTTTATTACATCAGACAAAACTTCAAACTGAGATTTAAAACGTCAAATTGATCAGATATGATTGATGTCACATATTTGCTTATGAGTTACTCCTCATTTATACTTTAGGTAGACAGTAATATTCATGTCCATGAGATTTTGTTGTAAGTCAGTACAATTGAAGAACAGATTCTTCTTACCCGAAATCTGTAATAAAAAGTAGGGGTCACCATGCTTGCTTTTTCAAAAATTGAGATCAAATTTTGCTCATTTTCGGCCATTTTTTCACCTAAATTTATATAGAATGCAAAGGGGAAATATGGAAAGGCCAATCTTATCTTAATAAAAATGAACTTTTCATCCATCAGAATTTGATGTATTTTAATAAAAAGATAGTTTACGATGTAATTTATTTATTATAATAAAAATGTATGTGTCACCATGCTTTTAACAGAGATTTTGCACTAAGTTTCCGGTTTAAACCTTATTTACGAGAAAAAGGAGTTAATTTGGGCCAAAGTAAACGAAATACGACGTTTCACATCTGTCATTCAATTATGACATCACAAAGGAAAAGCTGCAAATTACTGTTCCGGTCTGTAAAACAAACCTTCCCCATATTCGACTTTTTATTTTTCTAATGCGTGGTTGAATTGCGCAGCGCAACAGTGTCTATCTACCTAACCACAGTAAGTTAGGTCCCATATTTAAACTACAGTTTTGTGTTAATAGCAGTGCTTTTCATTTCATATTGTTTTGAGAAAAAAGTATCCAATTAACAATTATCAGCAGCATAAAAGTTTTGTAAAATAAGACAGTATCTTTTAAACAGGTTTGTTTCTGCCACATGTTCTATCTGTTACAACATTAATTTTGTACATTTTATGGACAGATCAATTTTATACAAATCCCTATAACTAACAACTTAAAATGGAGCTTCATGTAAATAATGATATCTAAAGATGTATTAATGGTGAAGGTTAAAACATTTAGTAAAAAATTGTAAACCAACTTATTTTTGCGGATACTTCATTTCGCATTTTGTCCCTCCCGGTCAATTTCACGGTACTTTATTTTCACGATTTATATATTAGCTCATGCATTTGTATTAGAGAAAAAATATTCGTGACAGTTTATTTTTTGCAATATTTTTCACGCTTGCGAAGATCACAAAAATTAGTTGGTTTCCAGTATTCTAAATTCCTTTGCTATTTCTGAGGGTCCTCATGGGGGGGGGTCCTAGGAATCAAATAATCATTAAATATTTGCCTTGGTAATCAAATAATCATTAAATTTTTACCTTGGTAATCAATAACTTTGTGGCTTAGTAATCAAAAAGTATATAAAATCAAATAATTATTAAATAAATGCCCTAGTAATCAAATAATCATATAAAAAATGCCCTGATAATCAGGTAATCAAGAAACCCATGACGGGCCTCATTTCTGAAAAACTCTACGTGAACTGACTTTATGAAAATATAACTTGAACATGATGAACATGTCAGTTTGATATATGATTGTTGGACAATTAAAAAAAACTTTTGATTGTTTGATTAGTGGGCAAAAGCTAGTCTCCAAGACTTTAAAATACATTTGCTGAAGAGGTAGCAGTATACCAGTTGGTCATTTAAATCACCTATAGATTACTCAAACTGCTACCTTAGAACCAAGTACAACATTAAGGTCATGTACATCATCTGACAATATAATATAGTCACAGGTTCTCACACAGCCTTTAGCCATGGAAAAACTTAAGCAAGCTGTGTATACCCTCAAAAGAGTATAAAGAGTTGATAATATTGCATTTTTTGTATATATTGAATGATTAATATTCCTTCATCTATATTTAAAGTATAAATACATATATACACATGTACATTTATTTAAAAAAAATTACATCAATACAAAAAAGACACACACAATGACAATTTGTCAGATCTATTTATACATGTATGTCAACAATTATCTTAAAAGCACTATTTAAGATTGAAACAACAGATTAGAATAAGAAATGACATTTATGTAATAAAATAAGACATGCTTGGTATATATTCTGTTCTGTGTACATGGTGTAGTTAATAGTATTTTGTAAATATCTATTCTAAGACCTACATGCATATTTTTTCAGTTTAAGTGATTAAAACAATATTTTTGTGAACTTGAATTCAGTTAAGAATTGTGAATTAATTGGAAATTTATCTAAATTGAATAGTTTAGGGAGTATGAACGTCAGGTTTCAGAAACATTTGAAATCCTTGGATTTTATCCATTTAAACAGGGTTAATTTTTTTGCACATGTATCATATTTTCCTGGTCATAGGCAACTTTAAAATGCATAAAATAGACAATGTATAAAATTTTATGAACTTAAAACTCTATTTTCATAGATTTTAAGGGATATAAACAGCTCATGGAAATTGAAGGAAAACTCTAGAGAGAACTGTTTCCTGCTAAAATTTTGAAGTTTTATACAGTATCTCAAAAATTCTTACATGGATTTTCAAAATTTTTTGCTCATGTTGTTCTATTAGCAAAGTTCTACAAAACAAAAGGTCAGCATTTTAATTCTAATTACAAAATTTCTGACACTCATACTCCCTTAAATAGGAAACTGTCTATTTTAAAACCTGTCTCAACTTGAAATCATCCTCATGTACTATGAAAACCTTGGACATTTTATGTAAATTTGAAAAAGAATTTGGTTTGCCTCTGTGGTAAATATTGGCTAATATTTACACGAATCAGATATTTATTGCTTCAATTTGAGCTGGTTATATGATATTTTACCTATTTATATGTCAGGGCTATTCCGTCAATAAATGTATTGGCAGGTAGGAAGCAACTGTTTACAGACCCCACCATCCATAGATATATTTGTAAAGAATAAACATGCAAAAATGCAAATGAAACCCACCAAAAAATATATCAAGTGCCTCCATACATTTTGTGCTGAAAATAGCCCTCATGGGAGTGTGACATCTGACCTCATTCACAAAAAAGGCCTTCAACCTTAAAAAGATTAAGTAGATCAAGTTATACAATAAAAGAGATCTTAACAGTAGCCTGTTTGTTTCTAAAAATGACCTGTGACCTTACATGGGGTCATTCTGGAAACTTATATATGAAAAGATATTTATGTATCTATATGTATAATTAGTGCTATTTTTTACTATCATTACTTTATTGACACTGACTTGTGTGTTTTATAGAAAATAAAATAGATATCACATCACACAAAATGTGTTTTCATTTTTGTCTCGCCTGCACAATATTCAGTACAAATTCATTTTTGCATACCTAGTTGAAACAAATAATTCTAATTTTTCCGTTTGTTGGACTTCCTTTTTAGCTCACCTGGCTATGCCAGGGTGAGCTTTTGCATACCTGCCAACCCTCCCGTTTTGTGCGGGAGACTCCCGCACAAACGACGAAATTCCGGAAATCTCCCGCTTTCGCGTACAATCCCACGCGGGAGTTTGAATCTCCTGCATTCGGATATTTTAACCCGCAATGACCCGCATTCGTATCTCTCGGGACTTTTCACTAATCTCAATAAGACGTAAACAAACAATGAACGATTTGAAAACTTTGGTGAGTACTTTTCATGATCTATTTATAAGTAATAGAAAATCATTTCTGTCATGTCAACTCCAACAAGAAAGAGGTCCTTGTCTGGCCCAGCGGGCAGTGTGAAAAAAAAGAAATATAGCTGCAAGTTCCAATCAGACTGGACGAAAGATTTCCAATTTTTACGAGCGAGTCCACTTGGCAATGAATCTGCACTGTGCACATTATGCTCCGTCAATTTTTCGGTTGCATCTGGCGGTCTTTACGACGTCAAAAGGCATGTTAAGTGTGAGACACACAATAAGGCAGTGGAGGCTCAAAAAACTACAAAGTCAATGGGTTCTTTCTTACAGAAACCAAACGATAAATTTGACAGTCAGCTTATCATGGCCGAAACTTTATTTAGTAATTTTGTGGCAGAACACAACTTGCCATTTGGGGGGAAATGTGTGATATAAAGGAGTTATTTTCAAAACAACCTAGATATCCCAATTTGTCTAAGTTAGCTCTGGCATGTGTTGTTCTGCCAAATAGTAATGCAGATAGTGAGCGTATTTTCTCAATGCTAAAAAAAATTCAAACTGAACATAGGTCAGACTTGGCAAATGACACTATATGCTCACTTCTCTGTGCCAAACAAAACCAAAATATGGAGTGTCATGAGTATTGTCCAGACTCAGATGTACTGAAAAGGCCGCGGGCAAAATCAGCTTGTGTGGAATATAACAATGAACTGAAGAAATAAAGTATATTTATCATTAGTTCTTATTGGTGTTTGTAGATGTATACAGTGCACATGTCATATACTTGGGCTGAAAATGTCGTTCACGCAAAATCTCCCCCTCATCTGTTATAGCTGAGGGGGAGATCTCCCTCATTGAAGGTTTCAGAGGTTGGCAGGTATGGCTTTTGCCATCACTTGGCGTCCATCAATGGTCCGTCGTCCGTCCGTCGTCTGTCCGTCGTCCATTGTAAACTTTTCATTCAAAGATCTTCTCCTCTGAAACCACTGGGCCAATTGGAACCAAACTTGGTCACAATAGTCCTTGGGTGGTCCCCTTTAAAAAAGATATCTGGCAGGTTCGTACCTAATCCAAGATGGCCGCCAGCGTGGAATATAGTTTTAATATTGGACCCTATAGGAAAGACATTCAAAGATCTTCTTCTCAGAAACTAGTAGTCCAATTATAACCAAACTTAGTCACAATGGTCCTTAGATGGTCCCTTATAAAAAAAGGTATCCAGCAGGGGCCAGTAACTAGAAGCAAACTTAATTTTGGCCTTACCGTATTCGTAAGAAGAATCTTAAGCTAATGCAAAGATTTCTTAAAGAGTGTAACTAGAAACCTACCTTTCACTCACTTACGAATGTCCTTACTTTCTCGTAGTGTCGTCGTATTTTTACCTAAGTTCCCTTAAATTTATTGCCACCTTAGCACCTTAGAAGATTCTGTGGATTCTGATATGGATTTTACAGTAAATAATTAGTTTTACATCTTGATGATCTATTGTGTGATTTAAATCTATAGATATATATTATAAAAAAACCCAAGTTTTTAATATCCACCAAAAATAATCAAATATCAAATACTGTGGGTATCAACATTTTAGTAAAAATTCAGCAGTACATTAACCTTTTTTAAACCCGATACCCATTTAATACCGACATATCACTTTCAAATATCAGTGATACACCTTCCCCTAAACTTCGGAATATCTGAATTTTGCCAAATTTTGGTGAATTTGTTTGTTGTCTTNTTTTTTGAAAACCTACGGCTTTTCCCCATAGTTAACTACTGGAAAAGCCTACAATGGTGGAAAATCACAATCACATGCCACATTTCACAAGGGAACTGCACAAGAAACATCAATAAAAGACAAAAGAATAAAGAATAGGAACTTAGGATAGCCAGACTTGGTACAAGTAGTAGCAAAAGCTGACGGTAGGGTTAACTCGGTTTACTGGTAACCAACCCCATTCAAAAAGTTTTTGGGTACATAACATATCCAAAAATATTCAAAAATGGGCTTTGTAAACATAGAAAATGTGAAATGCAAATAGCCTGAGAACACTATAACATAGCTAAGACAAGGTACCTTCAAAAAGTGAACTTCACAGCGCCTCTTTGTCTTTTACAGTATTTTCTGGCACTGCACTATTCACCATTTAGAAAATTCAACAGATAACTAAATAGGAAGTTACTGTGAATTTAATTTCTGCATATGTGCATTTCGACAACTTATATCTCTTCAGTGCAGATAAAATCTAAACGTTTGGTAGACCGTAAACTCAAAGATATTAAAAAAAACTGATAGAGAACAAATAACCAATATGATCTAAATATAAAGCCAAAATCAGCTAAGGACAGAGCTTTGCATGAGGGAGATACTCCTTAGTTATCAAAAAAATTACAAATATTTAGATATTGTAAGGTTCCAAAAATAATCGGCTTTCGGGTCAGCACGTAAGTACTAACTACTGGGCTGGTTAATACCCTCGGGGACTAACAGTCCATCAGCAGTGGCATCGACCCAATGGTAACAAATAACTAAATACCGAAGTTACTTCAGAGAAGGAATAAGTGAAAAGGATATGCTATAAATGGACATAGGGTCATATCCCGACAAATACGTGGTAACGTTAAGCAAATAGAACCACGCTTTTGTTGTAGTTCTTTATCCTGAGGCCTAAAAATGAGCAAATACAATAAATAATAGTAATTTAAGCTCTAACACCGTCTTGAGATGAATGTCCAAAAACGTTACAGCCGAAGGTCATGAGTCGCATAACGCTACATCCATGTGTCTTCTCTTGGTCATAGATGAAAGAACGTTAACAAATAAAAAATATCGGGCAAAGTACTTTTACAAACACTGTCATCCGTTGCCAAAGGAAATACAACATTTAACGACCACAAAGCACTCATCGAGTTGATTGTATAAAAACTTGAAAAATAATGTGTTGATGTAGTCAGTATATATACAGATGGCTAGAATTGTCTATTAATTTTGAGAAAATTAGAAAGCTATTTTTAAATTTTAAAAGTGCATTGATATGAGAAATTCTCACACGAAGTACTCCATCTTCTTTGTCATTCAATTTTAAGTTTTTTCAGTTCATTCAACATCTAAGATACTCAACAGAGATATGGCAGCATGTTAATTCAAATGTCTCTCACGTTTGTTGACAACATACTGAGCTTATGTAGTTGGAATATATGAATGTATAGGAAATGTCTTTAATAAGCAATGAAGGGATATGGAGAATATGTACATTAGACAAAGTCTCTACCAATACATGGTAAAACAACAATTCGATGTTGTTCTTCATCATGAAGCCTTCAACAATGAGCTGTGCTCATACCTCATACTCTGAAAACAAGGGGCATCATGGACACTCTTGAACACCTGAAGTCTAAACTCTGTGGGTAAATGCTTTTGAATTTTACTTCATCCAAAACAAAAATCGGCTAAAGGAAGACTACGTATACACTGTTTGTTAATAATGTAAATATGTAAATATCTCTCCATAGTGAAGCAAACTTTGAAAGTATTTTTGTTGATAAGAAAACTCTGCTGCATGAGATCATGCTTACCTTTCAGGATCACCTAATGATTCCTCTTATTTTTAAGGGTTTACACTACTTTTGCTTCAGTGTTATGGCATTTATGGACGTGTGGAGCAGATCATGCTTACCTTTCAGGATCACCTGATAATTCCTCTTATTTTTAAGGGTTTTCACACTACTTTAGCATCAGTGTTATGCCGTATTGACGTGTGGAGCAGATCATGCTTACCTTTCAGGATCACAAGATGATTCCTCTTATTTTTAAGTTTGCTTCAGTGTTATGGCATTTATGGACGTGTGGCACAGATCATGCTTACCTTTCAGGATCACCTGATGATTCCTCTTATTTTTAAGGGTTTTCACTACTTTAGCATCAGTGTTATGCCGTATTGACGTGTGGAGCAGATCATGCTTACCTTTCAGGATCACCTGATGATTCCTCTTATTTTTAAGGGTTTACGCTACTTTTGCTTCAGTGTTATGGCATTTATGGACGTGTGGCACAGATCATGCTTACCTTTCAGGATCACCTGATGATTCCTCTTATTTTTAAGGGTTTTCACTACTTTAGCATCAGTGTTATGCCGTATTGACGTGTGGAACAGATCATGCTTACCTTTCAGGATCACAAGATGATTCCTCTTATTTTTAAGGGTTTACACTACTTTTACTTCAGTTTTATGGCGTTTATGGACGAGTGGAGCAGATCATGCTTACCTTTCAGGAACACCTAATGATTCCTCTTGTTTTTAAGGGTTTACACTACTTTTGCTTCTGTGTTATGGCATTTATGGACGTGTGGAGCAGATCATGCTTACCTTTCAGGATCACCTGATGATTCCTCTTATCTTTAAGGGTTTACACTACTTTTACTTCAGTTTTATGGCGTTTATGGACGTGTGGAGCAGATCATGCTTACCATTCAGGAACACCTAATGATTCCTCTTGTATTTAAGGATTTACACTATTTTGCTTCAGTGTTATGGCGTTTATGGACAAATGGAGCAGATCATGCTTACCTTTCAGGAACACTTAATGATTCTTCTTATTTTTAAGGGTTTACACTACTTTTACGTCAGTGTTATGACGTTTATGTTCATTTCTTTTGTATTCGTTAAAGGTGGACTAAAACATTAAGGCTGTATGTAGTTCTGGAAATGTGATCTTAGCCCACGACATCGGCAAAAAGATCTTGAGAACAGCTGGAGTTAGATGAAAACAGAGTGACATTAGATGTTTTAGAAGTGTAAACATGTCCTGCTCTGGAGTGTCAGTGCGTCAACCTAGGGTAAAGTCAAAACCGCAAATGTCAAATCCGTGAAGATGTGCATCTTGCTGAAGAGGTACGTTCTCATTGTGAAACCGACATTTTATTTCTATGATGTCGTAGTGACGATCATAGAATTTCTGAAGTTACGGACAAACAACGACTGAACATAGCATAGTTTATTGTCAAGCGAGTGGCAAAAGTTTCATTTCAATGAGATGTACTTTTAGATCCCAAGCCGACGTCCTGAAAGACTGCCCGCGGAGACAGAAACACACTTTACACATTGTAGTTCATTGATTGACAGCAGAACATATAGACTGAGTTTGTATAATAATTGATAAAAATCATCTAAGGGCAGTGCCAAATCAGTCGCTCTACATATTACATACGCAGTTTGTCGCGGTATGCTGTCAATCAATTACCAACAATCTCTCTTTGTCTGCGGTCAGCCTTTAAGAAGTTCGCTTGGGATGTAAAATACATATTGTTGAAATGAAACTTTTGCCACTCGCTTGACCGTTGTAATATGGAAAAGTGCGTTTGCTCTTTTTACAAAGTCACTGCATAAAACACAAAATATAAGCTCTGCAGTAACGAATCAATTTTGAAATGTACACTCAAGATACTGACAGTTTAGGGAGTTTACAATTTGAAAGTAAAAAATAACTTTTGTCGTATACCCTATATTTTAAAAGCTTAATTGTTTCCTCTACCGGATTTGATCTCACTATCGGATTTAACATGTTTAACACGGCGGGTATCTTATAAGAGGCAGGAGATGCTCATTCTACCAGTGCACCTGATCACATCCATGGTTTTTTTTATTGGGTCCGTGTTGTTCATCTTTGTATGTGTATGTGTGTTTTCATTTTTGTCTCTGCCGTACTCGTGTTGTGTCTCTAATCTTTGTTGTTTCCGATTTGGCATTTTCCTTGGATTATTCGTTTTGGATTGACGGTTCGGTTCTCACTTACCTTTAGACGTCAATTTTTATAAAAATTTTACAATTGGTCAAGATATGAAGCAAAATTTGGTAAATCGTTAATTTCAAACTCACGGGGGTGTATCCGGCGTAAATATTCTTTAAATTTTGAATTATAAAGAGATGTTGTTATACCAAATCTATTTAGAAGTATTTCAATTGAAGTTTCATATATAAGACGGCTTGATATCATAGTCAACGGAAATTATGTCCTTAGCTAGCTGTCAGTAACTGCGAGCATTTGTCTAGACAGTACCTGTGTGTATTGTCTTCATGTTTTATGTACTCCATTGTAAGGGTACTCGTCTTGATAAGTTGGACTTTTTTCTAGTTTGATTTTTACTGTGAGTCTTTTTGTGTATTTATTTTTTAGCCATTCACCATACATAGGGGAGGGTTTGGATCCAAGAAAACGAGTTTAAACCCATCGTAATTTTTACGCCTGTCCAAAGTCAGGAATATGTTGGTCATTGGCTTGTCCTTGTCTTCTTATAAAATTTTAGTTTCTTGATATTTGGGTTATTGGATGTGGTATTTATTAACTTTTTGACCTTTTGGGCCATTTAGGGCTTGCTATATGATGTGAGGTTCCTCACTTTGTTGAAGATCGTACGGTGACCCCCAGATGCTTTGTTTTGGTAGTTTTAACCTGGATATGGGATGTTGTCTCCTTGACATTTTCCCCATTTCCTTTCTTTTTCATATTTCATTTATCTGCAGCAGACGTTTAAAGACTCTACTAGTTGTTTTTGTTTTTGATTATGAGCCCTTAGGAAAACCGTGATTCATGCGACTAAAGGAAAATGTCAGCTAAAAGTGGTGTGTTTTCTCCAGAAACGTTGAATGCGTTTTAAAATAGAATTGACGAAAACCTGACAAAGATGGTGCATCCAAGATTTCTACCAACGAGGGACATAATTTAACATTAAACCCTATCGAAAACATCAGAAATTTTGTCCCGAAACAATTTTGGCTTATTTCAGTCGAATCTTGGATGTTATCATTTGAGGGGTTACATACTCCTGAGAGCCTTCATTTTAAAATCTACTCTATCATGCCCATTTTAGCTTGCCGCTTTGGTATTCCTTGACTTACGTATTAAACTTTATCCAATTTACTACAAATTTGGCAGTTAAATATTAATATAATAATACTCCTATAATGAATCTGTAGTAAAATGGATAACCACTCTGATTCCGACACCTCAATGATTTAAAAAAATATATGTAGTTTTATGTCCGGTCAGCAGAATTTTTAGCTATAATTTCAGAAAGAGTATAATTCAATAAGTTAAAACAATATGAAAGAAGCTGGAAATAACGACGGGAAGGACAACCGTCGAGTTTTGATTGCTACTGGCACAGCAAGGTAATGGAAACGGACAGGAAATTTTGTCTTCAATACGACCTCGATTAAGTTTGCTCTTTGTTTTGATCGAGATATGTTTAAAGTTTTTCTAACTGGCTGGAACGTGGCGTTTCTCCACACAATGAGTGTCGGTCAGCTTTTCCGTATTATGTCTTGACAACTTCTTGCAGGAAAAAGAAATTCCCTATGTATACTTAGGGACGCGTTCGTTCTGCACTGAAAATAATTCTGGTGCTGGACTTCTGTATTTAAAAGTCATAAAGTCATAATACCAGTAAGGTGTGGTAGGACTGAATTTAATATGAAAATAAGAAAACTAAATTGCACAAACTATCAAGTAATTTGAAGTGCATCGTTACATTGATTTCATTGATGTAAAACATATAAGCTACAGCTCTACAAAACAGATTAAAAATCTTACTTGCTTTAGTTAAATTTGCCCCCCTCCCCCACCCCCCGTCAGGTGAATGCTTAGGTCTTATTTTATTATAAAAGAAATAACTTGGTCATATACAATAAACTCTACATTCTCGTATTTTCCTATTCTGCTTTTGTTAACAAAGGTAACATGAGTGTCATGAGCTATTCGTATAACAATTGTAAATTTAAAATCAAGCATTTCTAAAAAATCAAAATGAAAGAAAAAGAGTAAACTTACATTGCAATGGCTCTGTCTGGTTTGCAATGATATATTTTGGAATATTCAACAGAAATAAGATCAAATTTTAGGTCAAATGTCTTCCGGTTTTTTCTTATTGTGCTGATACAAGTTCACATTCGACAAACAATTTCTTATCTGTTTGGCTCGATATAAAAAAAATAGGAAGCCAAAATAAACCGCAAAGGTACTGAAATGATGTGTGTAGACCTATAGAAGGGTAATGCTTAGACACCATGTTACTTCATGTATTAATGATTATAGGATAAAGAACCGAAAAATGGCGCATTGCTGGTGGCAAAAATCTCCCAAATTTCAAAGATAATTGAAATTTTTACAATTTGTTGTTATTTCAAGCTACAATTGTAAGTAAAAATCAAACTTGATTTACTTTATGAAATATTAAAGTGTTGAAGATATAATTATGAAAAAGAAAAGAAATGGGGTAAATGTCGAGGTGACAACATCCCACCTCCAGTTTAAAACGACCCAAAGTATATGGTGATCACCGTACGGTCTTATGCTTTCCCTTTTCATCTGTTGTCATATCTTTAAACAGGTGCAAAACACAGATAACTCTAATATTTCAAACTTTTACTTTCTAATAGAGATTGATTATCTCATTAATTCTAAAACATTAGAGTCATATATCAAACAAAAACATATAGCAAGTAGATTCTGAGATTTTGTAATGAGTAAAATTGTAAGAAGATGTTGGAATTTTTAATAGACAACATTTTGGTCGATTTGGAGGCTGCGTTTTTAACAAACAATCGGGATTCCCATAACTGCACGCAACTTTAAGCTGATCTCTTTCTTTTCTCGTATGAAGCCAAGTTTTTCCAAAGGTTAACACAGAAAAAAAAACAAAAATATTTAGCCCAATACTTTAATTTCAGCTTCCTCTACATAGACGATGTACCTTCTCTTAATAATCCAAAATTAAAGGAATATTTACACCAGATCTATCCCAATGAGATTGAAATTAAAGAGACTACTGATACACTTACTTCAGCTTCGTACTCAGATCTTTTAAAATACATTGACGAAGATGGACGTTTGAAATCTAAGCTATATGACAAACGCAATGATTTTAACTTCCCAATTGTGAACTTTCCCTTTCTGAGCAGCAATTTACCTACCTCTCCAGCCTATGGAGCGTACATTTCACAGATGATTCATGGCCTTCACCATGACATCATTGACAGATATTACCTGCCTGTGTCCCAAATGAAAACGGATATTTTGGCTACATTTCTCGTCTTCACGGATTTAACATAACTAGTTTTGACTCAATCCTGGATTGACTCACTGATAGTGTGACGGGTGCCGCTCGCGGAGCAGGACATACTTACTCTTCCGGAGGACGTGATGTCACTCCAGGTTTCTAGTTCACACTAGTGCCTTAGTTCTTAAAGTCGTCTTTCTATTTCCGTGCATTGTTAGTGTTTCACATCCTTATTTTGTCTTTGTTTTTTTTCTCTGTTGCGGTTTTTGCCATGACTTTGGACTTTGATTTTTGTGATTCTCATTTCTCTTGTCACTTCGGTATTCTTTAACCGTTGTTTCTTTTACATTTATAGCCACAACATATGATTTGTTCACTTGACCTCAGATGTTCCTAGGTGGCGTCAATAACGTCAGAATCAATTGCCAGGCAATTTCCCGTCTTATACTGGGATGTACAAGACTATATGAATCTAACACCGGTGAAAAGGCAAGATCAAGAAATCTCAGAAACCCAAGGGTAAGATTTCAATATTTCTCTGACGAGGCTTGCCGAGTCAGAGAACCATTGAAATCTTACCCGAGGGTGTCTGAGATTTCTAAATCTTGCATTTTCAACGGTGTTTGATTCATTTTCTCACTTTTGTAATCACAAACTACGATCTAGTCACCGCCATTCCGTACTTGACACCTAAGCGACGTCAGTAACGTCAGAATACGTTGCTTGGTAATTTCTGTCTTGTACCGGGGGGTACAAGACAAGGAAATCTCACACCGCTAAAAATAGGAACTGTTCTGTCTCAAAAGTGAGAAAAGAATATCTTGTACCCATGAAACCCGGAAATAGCTTATTCTTTTAGCATGACTATAACAACGGCAGTAGAATACCGAAGAAACAGGGGAAGCGATGCAAAACAAAAATCGAAGTCCAACGACATAGCAAGTTATATATAACGTATGTCCCAGTTTTTTCTGGATGTATTTTTAACAACATTCCCATAAAAAATGAGGATAAGAAATGCCGTTACTTTTAAGTTGTATGCGCGTAATATGCATATTTAGATATCAAATGTTCATATATTAAACTTCCAAAATGTATTCAACAATTTATGAAATCTATCTAATCTTATAGAATAAAAAAGATAACAGGAAACACCTACAATTGCCGAAAAATACAGCCACATGCTACAAAGTAAATAGGAACTGCACAAGAAAAAAAAACACAATAAAAATACAAAAGAAAATGTAAACAACGATAGGAACTCGGGACCATGGGAACAGCCGGACTTGGTACCGACACAAACAAAAGCCAGCGGTAGGGTTAAACCGGTTTATGGGTACCTCCCCTTTCTTTGTACCGTTTCCCTATAGTATAATATGTAAAAGTGTGGTTTTCGATGCTAGCTAGGCCTCAAATAACAATAACACATCTCAAGTTCTAGCGTTCTTTATTCCACATCTTTCACATGTAGATAGTATACAAAAAAATATACCCTGGAATAACAATAGTAGACTATAAGTAAAAATATATAACAATACACATAAGTACTAAAGTTGTATCACAATTATCATAAACAAAGTACACAAATTATGTCCCTTTGATTATTAAGTATCAACATTCTACTTTCTGACCTTTCACCTCATTTGTAGTACAATAAAAATGTCTACGATCAACGGATTTGATTTTAAAAATAAGTATACAAATTTCAATAAATACTCCATATATATCCATCTTGATAAATACATCAAAAAAGGTATTCATCTTATAACTTCCGTTGATTTCAGTTTGCAACAAAATTGTGCCGGTTACATATAAAATCATCGTACAGACAATTTAAACCATATACAATACATATTTCATTATGATATAGCTGTTTTCTGTAAAACGATAATGTTGAAATGTGAAAATCCAACTTTAAGTACTCTTGGACTAAACTCATCGAAAAATGGGGAGATAATCCAAATTAAAATATTGTAACACTGAACCGTGAAATATCAATCACAATTAGATTTACATATAAACAATATATAAAACTAGATACACTTCTTTAAACTCACCAATTTATGGAATTGAGTAAATACAATAAACATCAACAGCTACTAGATAACAACACTTTAGCAACTTCACACTGACCATTACAAAAGTGAGACATCAGTCAGGTCTTCAAACAGATAATCTGTAACAATGACATTATTCTAAATAATCGATTCTTTAATACATATGAATCAATCACACACTTTAAATAATATTCTACAAACAGAAATAACGATTAAAATGTTTATCTGTATTAAGACTTTA
Organism: Modiolus philippinarum; assembly: GCA_002080025.1. NCBI lineage: Eukaryota > Metazoa > Mollusca > Bivalvia > Mytilida > Modiolidae > Modiolus > Modiolus philippinarum. The sequence continues at coordinate 194,709 of MJUU01069952.1, read as the reverse complement.
CGTTATACAAAACTACGCAATTAATCAATACATGTACTGAAATAATTGCTCCCGATAAAGGTCAAGGTCATTTGAAAATCACTTCAAACTGACCCATTCGAAAATACACATTCTTCAAAAACACAATCGCAACACGTATTCAGCTTTCAGACTAAATCACTCACACTTGGGCATTGGGGAAATTACCTTTAACTTGCAGATTTAATGAAAAATATCAAATCAGGATTCATACTTCATCCATCGATAATCAGGCAGTCGCTCAAAGAACGTAAAAGATTACTTACCGAAAATATGAGAATAAGTTGCTCCTTACTGAATGAAATACATTTCCAAAATGACTAATAATCCAGTTCCATGTGGAAAATACATAGTGGTTACTAAATAACCAAACCAAACTTATATTTTTATATCTGACAACAAGGACAATGTCCAGCCATTACAATCAAATTTCCTAGTCTAAAGATCACAAGACCACCAATGACCAATGAAATCACACTACATGCATACGTAAAAGATCGAGATTGCGAATGCAATCACATGCTGCAAAATAATATTAATCAATAGGAATGCAACATAAGATATACGATTAAAAGTAATAATTTACAATATCAAATGTTATCACAGGAAGTGGCATAAAATCCACTCTACCGCATCCTCCACCTGGTGTAGCAGCATCTTGTAGAAATCTTGCTCTTGTCAGCCAGTCAGTCTTTGGTTGAGTTTGCTTACAAACAAAGTCCTTGTACTTGGTTGATGCTGTTGATGTTCGTGTTCGAACGGATCTTCTTGGTACTTCTGGTCTATGTTCTTCATCGTGTTCTTCATCATGCTCAGACCCATCATTTTCAAGTTCATTAGATGCGGCTTCTGCTGCAGTATCATCAAAACCATCAGCATCGGCGTCATCTGATTCAAATTCAACTGGTTCTCTTGGAGCGTCCTCCATTTCTCCAGTGTTACTATCATCAGCATCACTCTGATCTCTGTCAGGTAGTGATTCTTCCACTTCAGCTGCTGGATCTTCAGTAATTTAACCACTCTCAGTGTTGATATCTGAATCTTCAGCAAACTGGGGTACAAAAACCATGAAGGACTCGTCCTCACTCTCAGTGTCAGTATCCGATGTGGTACTAACTGGAGGTGCTGGATTCCTTGTTAAAGGTTCTCTCCTTGTCGTTCGTGGCTTAGGTACAGGTGTTCTATCTGTTCTGGATCTAAGTCTCGGTTTTGGAATTGTTGGATTTGGTGGTTTCTGTTCGTCCATGGAGACAGAACCAATGGGACGCAACAAGTTGCGGTGTAAAGTTCTCTTTCTCCCATCACCATTTTCTTTCTGGACGACGAAAACGGGTATGTCAGTATTTGGCTGTTCTAGGATGACGTATGGATCATTCTCTCAACGATCCCACAGCTTATGTTTTCTCTCAAATGCTAAGATCTTTACAAGCACTCTATCTCCCTGGTGTAGAACAGCTCCTCTAACCTTCTCATCGTAGCCTTTCTTCTGTCGAGACTGTGATTTCTCGGCCAATTCCCTGGCGATTTCATATGACTTCCGTAATCTCTCTCGTAGAGCTTCTACATACTTCGTCGTACTTTTCTGGTTGGCGGTACTTTCAACTCCAAATACAGTGTCGAATGGCAGTCGAGGTTCACGTCCAAACATTAACGCAAATGGTGAATATCCTGTGGTCTCCTGCTTTGTGCAATTATATGCATGGACAATTGGACCAAGGTATTGCTTCCAATTACTCTTCTGGTTGTTCTGAAGTGTTCCAAGCATGTTCAATAAAGTTCTATTGAACCTCTCACACTGTCGGATGGTAAGGGGTCGTCCTTGACTTCTTGATTCCAGTTAGTTGACAGAGTTCTTTCAGAAGTCGACTTTCAAAATTTCCTCCTTGGTCCGAGTGTATTCTTTGGGGAAGACCATAATGGACCACATAGTTGTTCATAAAGACTTCCGCAGTAGTTCTTGCTGACATGTTCTTAGTCGATATAGCCTGTGCATAACGGGTGAAGTGGTCCGTTATTACTAGTTTGTGTTGGTATCCTCCCTTGGATGGCTAGATAGATAGATAAAGATAAGAAAAAAACTTTATTTTGATTCGGCATATTATATAAATTTACAACATAAGCTCTAATGAGCTTTTTACCGAATACATAAAACATTTAACTAACATTAAAACAACAAAGCATGCACATATAAAACAAAATTAACATCACATAAGACAGGCAATTTACCATAAAAGACAGTTCACAAGCTGTTAGACAATGTACATATACCAGAGTTAAAACTTAAATAAGATAAGCACATAAAAGCACACATTTAGAGCAAAGCATTAAGCAATAATTAGCACTAAAACAAAAAATAAGCGGTGATGCAGAGGTCCACAGACAGCAGCACATATGGCACAGGGTTTCAAGCTGTCTATGGACATCTGCATCAAAGAATCAAATTAAATAAACTATATAGCATAAGCAGAATTAAAAAAGGCACCAAGCGAAATTTTCAGCAAAGTTGTTACTTACATGCAGAACAGCGACAATCCATACCATTCCAGGACTGCATTTAGCTCTTAAATTGTGAAAAACTATTTTCAGTCCTGAAGTGGTCTGGGAGGCTGTTCCACAATGTAGCTGCTGCATATTTAAAAGATTTAATACCGTACCGTGTAGATTTCACCTGTGGAATATCCAAAATATTACTGTACCTGAATATTTAGAATTTTTAACTGTAACTAAGTTATTTAAACAAATAGGTGATAATTTATTAACTATTTTAAAAGTTTCTAGGGCCATAATTCTAATTCTACGAATCTATAATGATGGTACATTAGCTTTTAGCAATAAATTATCATATGAACTGATATAATCGTCATATATAAAACGGAGTGCTCTTTCTTGCACTTTTTCTAATTTTTTAGAATTTTTTTCTGTACAAAAATGCCATGCCAAAGGGGAGAAATTAAAGTTACTAAGAATAAATGAATGAAAAATTGTTAATTTATTCAGTCTATTCAGATAAGAACCCAAACGTTTAAGAATATTAAGTTGCTGTGATGCTTTCCTACAAATATTACTAATATGTGAATCAAAATTTAGCTGATAATCAATATCTATTCCAAGCAATTTAACAGTAGTTTCACAAGTAAGTGTAAAATTTTGTATATTTATACATGGATTTCTATTATATGTTTTTTACCTACAGTCAGTACCTGAAATTTGTCTGGATTTACTTGCATTTTATTGTTTTTAAACCATTCAATTAATTTATTTGATTCAGATTCCAAAGTTTCTATTAGATGGTCGTAATCCGGACTACAAAAAGATAAAGTATTGTCGTCTGCATAATTATATAATGTACCTTCTTCAATAAACAAAAATATATCATTTATAAAGACGTTGAATAAAAGAGGCCCCAGTATAGATCCTTGAGGTACTCCTTTATGAATGTCAGCCCAGCTGCTCAGTATGCTATTAACTTTTATTTGCTGTTTCCTTTTAGTTAAATAAGATTTTAAAAGTAAAACTGAGTTTGAAGTAACACCATAAGCCGATAATTTATCAAGCAGAATTTCATGAGGTAGACAATCAAAAGCCTTGGAAAGATCCATCAAAACTGCAACTATGAACTTATTTTTGTCTAAAGCTTCTCTCCAGTCTTCTAGCAGTCTGAGCAGCGTGGTACCAATGTCAGAAAGTCCATGCAGACGATTTCCTGTGGTTGTGAGGTTCTGATGTTCGCGAGTGGGGCTCTTTCGGTTGGTAGCTTCTTTCTCTTAAGGCAGCGTGGACAATGTTGTATCCATTCCTCTTTATCCTTGTGCATACCACTCCAAAAGTAGCGATCCTTGACTAAGGCTGCAGTCCTGTCCCGTCCTTGGTGACCCATGTCGTTGTGGAGATATCTCAAAACTGTCTTAATCTGATTGGCTGGTAAGACTAGTTGATCTTGGTCCTCTCCATCAACTCTGGTCCTTCGGATGAGAATACCATCCTTAAGTACAAGTCTCCGAAAGTTGGAATGGAGTAATCGATGGAATGGTACAGCTGGAATATCTTCCTTGTGAGGCATACTATTCTTTCTGACGTTGTCTATCCAGAATCTGATTACTGGATCCCGTTGCTGTTCCCGTCGAATACCAACTCTTTCATCAGATTGAGTGTCATCCAGATCATCAAGTACTTGGGTTGACTGGGCCAAACATTCGACGTAAGGTTGGTGTTGAAGCAAGCTGCATATGGCCTTTACCGATGTTACTGGTATCTTGCTGATTTCCTGAACATGACTTGGTTGCTCGTCTGGTATGCAGTCCTGGTGTTGAAGCAAAGCCAGGAGTCTGGATAAAGCATCCGCATCAGCATTTGTCTTCCCTGGACGGTACTGGATGTCGAAATCGAATGCTGAGAGGGCAGCTATCCACCTGTGTCCGGTAGCATCCAACTTTGCTGAGGACAGTACATACGTAAGCGGATTGTTGTCAGTCAGTACTGTAAACTTTGCTCCATACAAGTAGTCGCTGAACTTGTCACACACAGCCCAACGTAAAGCTAGAAACTCTAGCTTGTGTACCGGGTAGTTCCTTTCAGACTTGGAAAGACCACGGCTGGCGTAACCAATCACACGCTCTGTCCGTTCTGTGTCTGATAAAGTACAGCACCCAATCCGGTTTGGCATGCATCTGTGTGTAACTCAAACGGCCTCTGATAGTCTGGGAATCCCAAAATAGGTGGATTAGACAAGTGGCTCTTCAGTTCCTGGAATGCATCTTCTTATTCTTTGTCCCAGTGCCAAGATCTAACTTCCGGTTTCTTTTTCTTTCCTTTTCCTTTCTTGGTAGAAGTAGATGGCATAAGATCTGTCAGTGGTCTGGCCTTCTTGGAAAAGTCACGGATGAACTTCCTATAATATCCTAGGAAACCAAGGAACTGCCGAACTTCCTCTGAGTTTGAAGGTCTTGGCCAGTTCACACTCAATCTTCAGAAGTCCAGTCAGCTGTTCCAATGGAAGTGACAAGCAATATCTTTCGTAGTAGGATTCACTCATAGTTGAAACTGTGGATCCTGTATCCAGCAAAGCTGAGGTCTCCATACCATTCAAGTGAACAGTCACTTCATTAGCCGATCCGGTTAACTGATGTTCCTTTGTTGTTGAGTGTGAAGACACATGGTCTTCCTGAACAGACATCTGTTGATAGTTCATAGCTCGCTGTGCTTTCCCTGAACTGTCTAGCCTAACTCTACACCCAATAGCAATGTGTCCAGGTTGTCCACATCTCCAGCAGGTAGTAACACCAGACTGTCTTCTACGCTGGATCCGATCAACAGGTCGGTGAACTATGGTCTCATCTGGAATGTCTCTCTTTGATGAAGGTTGTCGTCTCATTTCCTGTGTTTGCAGTTGATAAGTTAGTTTTGGACCATAGCTCTGAGTTCCACCGCTTCATCATCATGTTTGCTATTATCTTTAACTGATGACTCAACTTCTCTTTCTTTCTTATCCTGTCGGCGTTGTTCCTCTATTTCTCGTATGGCTACTATAAGTTGATTGTAGTCTGTGATGGTATCGAACTTGTGGCTAGACACAGTTTTCAAATCATATCTTAGTTCTTTCCAAAATTTGCTTCTTAGCATCTCGTTGACATCATCTGTGTAAACTTTACCACGTTGTCTTGCTTTATTCAATATGTCTTCCAGTCTACATCCCCATGATGATACATCTTCATCTTCTCCTTGGCATGCGGTGTAGAACTGTGCCAGAAGGGTTTCTTGCTGGTCAACCAAGCCATAGATAATGTCTAGCTTGTCTATCACATCATCCACTGTTGCCTCTACTCCAAGTCTCATGACAATTCTACTGGCTTCACCACAAACAGATCGTCTGATGGCTTGGGCAATGATCTCATGTCGATCATTTTCTTTTATCAAACAGGCAACTTGGTATCTCCATAAATCATAGGGTACATCATCTTTGTTGTCATTTCCAGAAAAGGAAGGCAATTTTGGAATAAATGGTGTGTACAATATGTCATCCGTCTTTTGTGTTGAGAATTCCTTCATCCAGTTCTTAAAAGCGTCGGTGGTATCTGCTTTTGGTTTGACTTTCATATCATTGAAAGCTCTAATGATGCTCTCCACATCTTGTTGAGTCAATTCCTCAGACATGGCCTTGGGTATTTAGTCACCTAAATAAAGTCTAAAAGGAATACAAATGTAAGCCTACAATAAAACAAGTAAATGTAATCTAAAATAAAAGGAGAAATAATCTACAAGAAAAAAAAAATGATCTGAAATCAAGAAGCAAAATCTACAATAAATTAAGTTAGATAATCTGAAAATGTAAATAAATAAGAAAATTTTATCTGAAATAAAAAAAATGAATCTACAAAAGAAGGAAAATATCCATTTATCTACAAGAAAAACAAAATTATCTGAAATGGAAACAATAAAAAAAAAAAGAAATTATTGCCTACAAATAAATGAATACCTGAAATAAGTCAACGTATCTGAAAAGAAGGAAATCTACCTAAAATAAATATAAATACCTAGAGGTAAACAAATGAATGCTGCAAAGGAAATACAATATTAATGCTACAAAAAAGTAAATGTTCCTGAAATAATATGAACATCTGAAAAGAAAGTAAACATCATAGATATATTCTCTACAAAAGAAAAAAAAAGAAGTATTATCAACACCTGAAACAAAAACAAAAAGAAACCGGAAAAACATATCTAAAGAAAGACAGATATAAAGAAAAGTAATGTACCTACAATGAAATATAACAAAAATATTCAATTCCTAAAATAAAATAAATATCAAAATCTGAAAGAAATAAAATACCTGATGGAATACAAATGAAGCTGAAATAAATACCTATAATAAATGAACAAAATATGTCGGTACTGAAAGAAAAAAAATAAAATAATCTACAGTAGACTAAGGTAATATAAGGTAAAATAAAGAAATAAACTATAAAATATAGATGACCTGAAGTACTGCCAAGCCTAGGAATATATCTGAAAATAAATATATATATAAATATAATAACACTCAACTACTATTTGGTATCTGGTACGTATATCTACCTAAATTACAAATAAAAGTAATTAGTATTCCAAGTAATCAATACATCTACAAGCACTTACCTAGGTCTGTAAACTGTGCCTATACTCTTCAATAACACCAACTAAAAACATACCAAGGTGAGATCAAAATATTACAAAATACCTGTATAACTATCTCTGTATGACAACTGTATACAACACCAAAACAAAACCAATATCAGTAAATACAATACCACTGAATCTACAAATCAACTACCCAAAATCATAACCTCCAACTTCAACTATACTTACACTCAAGTATAACTATCCAACAATTCAACTTCAACTGAACTGTCAAAGCTATACTTACTTTCAATTACATCAACTGAGATAATAAGTCAATATACTCACATCTTCCTATTTAGTGTTGTAATAAAATAATTACACCAAAGCACAAACACAAACTACCGAAGGCTAAACTAACTCAACTGCAGACCAAACAGTCTATACTTACAATATCTGACTACCTTAGTGTAAACTTAAACCTAATGCAAGGTCCTACTGATCACTGACTATACTTACTATATGTACTCATAATACTCCATAGTATGGTTTCAAAGTATAACTATCTATCTAGTTTATCCTTGTGTAGATCTTACCTGTCTCTTGTTTTATATGTGTGTATGTCTGCACAAGTAGGGGATGGGATAGCTTTCGCTCACTACTCTATCTTTATTAGACAATGACCACTAATTTAATACAATATAAATCAAAATTATAAATAAAAATATACCCTGGAATAACAATAGTAGACTATAAGTAAAAATATACAACAATACACATAAGTACTAAAGTTGTATCACAATTATCATAAACAAAGTACACAAATTATGTCCCTTTGATTATTAAGTATCAACATTCTACTTTCTGACCTTTCACCTCATTTGTAGTACTATAAAAATGTCTACGATCAACGGATTTGATTTTATAAATAAGTATACAAATTTCAATAAATACTCCATATATATCCATCTTGATAAATACATCAAAAAAGTATTCATCTTATAACTTCCGTTGATTTCAGTTTGCAACAAAATTGTGCCGGTTGCATATAAAATCATCGTACAGACAATTTAAACCATATACAATACATATTTCATTATGATATAGCTGTTTTCTGTAAAACGATAATGTTGAAATGTGAAAATCTAACTTTAAGTACTCTTGGACTAAACTCGTCGAAAAATGGGGAGATAATCCAAATTAAAATATTGTAACACTGAACCGTGAAATATCAATCACAATTAAATTTACATATAAACAATATATAAAACTAGATACACTTCTTTAAACTCACCAATTTATGGAATTGAGTAAATACAATAAACATCAACAGCTACTAGATAACAACACTTTAGCAACTTCACACTGACCATTACAAAAGTGAGACATCAGTCAGGTCTTCAAACAGATAACCTGTAACAATGACATTATTCTAAATAATCGATTCTTTAATACATATGAATCAATCATACACTTTAAATAATATTTTACAAACAGAAATAACGATTAAATTGTTTATCTGTATTCAGACTTTACGTTATACAAAACTACGCAATTAATCAATACTGAAATAATTGCTCCCGATAAAGGTCAAGGTCATTTGAAAATCACTTCAAACTGACCCATTCGAAAATACACATTCGTCAAAAACACAATCGCATCACGTATTCAGCTTTCAGACTAAATCACTCACACTTGGGCATTGGGGAAATTACCTTTAACTTGCATATTTAATGAAAAATATCAAATCAGGATTCATACTTCATCCATCGATAATCAGGCAGTCGCTCAAAGAACGTAAAAGATTACTTACCGAAAATATGAGAATAAGTTGCTCCTTACTGAATGAAATACATTTCCAATATCACTAATAATCCAGTTCCATGTGGAAAATAAACAGTGGTTACTAAATAACCAAACCAAACTAATATTTTTATATCTGACTACAAGGACAATGTCCAGCCATTACAATCAAATTTCCAAGTCTAAAGATCACAAGACCACCAATGACCAATGAAATCATACTTCTCGCATACGTAAAAGATAGAGATTGCGAATGCAATCACATGCTGCAAAATTATATTAATCAATAGATCGACTGCAACATAAGATATACGATTAAAAGTAATAATATACAATATCAAATGTTATCACAGGAAGTGGCATAAATAAACACAAATAAACATACGCATAAGGAAGAATCGGGGGTATTTTATTCATGAGATAAAATCACGTGACCACGCCCCTTTTTAATGAATTACTTCCCTTTATTAAATTTTAACTCCCAGTCTTTTTTCTAACAGTACTGTATTAATCATAGATTTTGCGGTTTAAATCAGTCTGGGAATTACACATTTTCAATTCAATTTGGCCACGAATTCTCATAGATAAGTTTAAAAGGGACAACTGATTATGAATCTATGCGAGCTATATTACACCGTCATATTCGGACAAATTTGCTACATATTTATCTTTGATATGTATTTTTCTGTCAAAGATAGCACGCTCGGCAGTTTTACAATGGCTTCTACAGTCAAAATGCCATGATCCCGCTTCGAATTTCAAACTCATCGGCCGGAAAATTTCATTATTACAGATAAGTATTTATGTATAGAATAGACGTAAACAATGTGTAGAATCTTGCTAGATGCGGACAAATATGTTCTTAAGTGTATTATTAGATAATTTTACAAAATTTCAATATCCCCCTGTGCATTTCAACTAAACATGGCCGACAAGCAAGAGTTACAACATGGCCGCTATGCAAATTAGTAAAGTACCCCTGATTATGCCATATGCGAATAAAACCCAATACAGGTAGACTACTACCTCCATGACCATAATCTTGAAAAGGACAATGGGGAAACAAGACTTAATTTTGAAAGATGCGTCAAAGAGTGCTCGCCTCTAAACTGCCGGCTAGCTTAAGGAGCCTAGTCTCCTGGTAAAACACTGTCGCACTCCAGAAGAAAAATCAAACTCAAAACTCCCAGATGGGTTTGGTAATGAATTATCATGTATTTCCTGCTCGGTACTGAGGCTTCATCTACTGCTAAAACTGACAGCCACAGGTCGGTGGTTCTTCCTCGGTACTGAGGCTTTCTCCACTGCTAAAACTGACAGGTCGAGGGTTTTTCCTCGGTACTGAGGTTTCCTCCACCGCTAAAACTGTCAGCCAAGATAAAGATGATAAACAGCTGAGAGTGGCGTTAATCACCATCCAAAACAAACAAACAATAAAAATACGTGTCATGTTTTCAGTGAGTAGTATATAGGTGGTTTTCAGGTCGGATTTGAGAGGTGGAGCGAGGTGGAGCCGGAAGTGACGTCGCCAGAAGTGACGTCAACGGAAGTGACATAAAGTGAAAGTCACATGACCGGAGTCACGTGACCGGAAGCGGAAGTGACGTGACCGGATGGTGACATGTTTGGGTTGCGCATGCGCAACCGGAAGTGGCCCTTTTTGAAGCTTTAGTCGGTCGTATTGACCGGAAATGACGTGTTGGAACAACACGTGACCCTGCAAGGGTCTCGTTTGACCTTACTACAGTGTACATGCGCGACCGGAAGTGGGCGTAGCCCCAGTTGTTAACTGGAAGTGGGTGTGTATCTACTGTTAGTAGCCATGTTGATAGAAAATGACGTGTTGGAACAATACGTCACCCCGCAGGGGTGTTGTATGACCTTACTACAGTGGACATGCGTGACCGGAAGTGGGCGTAGCCCCAGGTATAGACCGGAAGTCCGGAATGTTCTTTCATTATTCCTCCTTTTATGTCTTTTTACCCCTTTTTCAATGCTATTCTTTGTATTTTCTTCCTTTTACATCCAATGTTTAGTAATTTCTCCCTTGTCTCATCCTTTTTATTGTTGTTGGTATACCTTTTCGACCCCTTTTTCAGTATTGTTCTTTGTATTTTCTATCTTTTTCATCCAATTCTTAAAGTGATTTCCTTTTTCTCGCCATATTTCTATAGTGTCGTCTGCTATTGCCATTGTATCATTATTTCCTATTATATTACATAATTATCTCCCTTTTTCATCCAATTCTAAGAGTGATTTCCCTTTTCCCGCTCAATTTCTATAGTGTCGTCTGCTATTGCCATTGTATTATTGTGTCCCTCTTTTGTACCTCATTATCTCCCTTTTTCATCCAATTCTTAGAGTGATTTCCCCATACCTGCCTAATATCTATACTGTCGCCTGATAGTTTTAGATTTCCCGCCATTTGTCATCCAATCCTTAAATGGTATTTCCCCTTTATCGCCATAATTCTATAGTGTCGTCTGCTATTTTTAGCTTTCCCGCCATTTTTCATCCAAATTCGTAGAATTATTTCCCCCTTTTCTACACTATTTCATAACCAACTTTCTTTATCTAACAACTAACCCTAACCTTAGTTGCTATGACAACTCTGTATTCATTTATTTTTATATTTGAATGTTATTCTGTTATTTATTTCTAACTATTACAGTTATTTTTTTTCTATTTTTGAATGTCATACTATTTTTTTTCATTCAAAATATCGATTACCTTACCCTAACTTTATTAAGTTTCACCCTTACCCTGACTTCAAACCCTTAATGATAACCTTAGACCCTATCACTTACATTACACCATAACTCTTACCTTAACCTTACAGAAACCTAACCCTATTACTAGTATCTTAACCCTAACCTTTAAATTATTCACACTAACACCAACACTTAGCCCTTAACCTAGACATAAGCACTATCATAATAATCTAGCCGTAACCTAATACTAACACAACGTCGAATCCTAAACTATTCTTAAGCTCTGTAACAACCTCGAACTTAACCCTTTTACTAACTTTTTAACCCTAACCCTTTTACTAACTCTTAACCCTAATCTTTAAGCTAATCACCCATTTACTAACAGTGAGCCCTTAACTTAGACACGAGCTCTAACATTATATTCTAACCATAACCTAATAATTACACAACCTCTAATCCTAAACTTGACCCTAACCTCATTTCAACCGTAACATAACCCTTACTGACCCTTTCTTACTCTAAGCCAAACCTAATACTTACTTAAATCGAACCCTTAGTCCTAGCCAAACCTAATTCTACCAATATACACTCTTATTCTAAATCCTTACCCTAAATCTAACTAACCTAATAATAACACACTATATTACTTAATTGTAAGCCAATGTTAAGCATAGCCTTACCCTAAGCTATGTCAAGCTTTACATAACCTCAACACAACCTATTCCTAAGTAGTAAACCAATTTTCAGCCTATTCTTTTAATCTTAAGCTTTCCCTATCACTAACATTAAACCTTACCTTAATCACCTTTACCTGGAATTTGAGCTCTAAGCCCTTATCCTAACCCAACAATAATTCCGAACCATCCTTTCTACTAACCCTAAACATAGTACATAACGATATCTAACATTACTTACCAATACTTAATCTATCCCTAAACCCTAATCTAAGTATTAACAATAATTTAATACTAACACAACCTCACCTCTAACCCTTGAACTATCCCTAAGCTATAACCATAACCTTAACCCTAACCTCATTTCAACATTAACTCTACCCTCACTAACCCTTACTTACTCTAAATCTTGACCTAACACTAATTTAAGTTTAACCCTAATACTAGCACAATCTCCAACACTTATAAATATCTAAGCCCTAAACCAATTTTGTCCCTTACTTTAACCTTGATCCTGGCCCTTATTCCGACCCATACCTTTATCTTACTAACCCAATTCATAGACATAACCCTGAATCTTAAAGCCAACCGTAATGATGCATGATATTTTAAACATAACGTTATGATGTATAATTCTAACAGAAACGATCCTAAACCTAAAACCCTTATAATGAACGTTACCCCTGCCTAACCTTAACCCAAATGATGAATATAATCCAATCATTAATCCTAAAGATATATGTGATTCTAATCCAAGTGATCTAAGTCATACTTAGCCATTAAACTGATTGTGTAACCAAAGCCCTTAATGTAAGAACGAATCAATCTCAACTAATCCAAGCCCAACTCTAACCTTAAGCCAAGCCTTCTCACCTTTCCCTAACTTTTACCCTAATTCAACCAACTACTCAACCAACCATACATAAACCCAACTTATAATTCCAAACATAACCTAATTGATATGAATTATCCTTACCATACCCACAATAGTGTATTTCATCTTACACAAAAGAATGTATGTATTCCTAAGCCTTACATTAACCATAGCCTCAACCCTAAGTCCTACACTTTGGTGCTCTAACCATAATCCTAAGCTATGACCTTAACGAACCCTAACTTTAATGTAATCCTCAACAATACCTCTTTCATGTATATAGCCCAACCCTAGCCCAACTGATATATTTAATGAACTGATGTATGTGTCACTGTACAATTCTAAACTGAAATGAAATATGTAAACCTTCACCCAAATAATATCACTTACCTTAATGATGTAATATATATATATATATATATATATATGAAGGATTACCTAACCTCGATATTTTGAACCCGAACCAGAGACACTTAGTCATCATCGACGACTTAATGGCAGAAACCGACGACTGGATTGCTTCCCTGTTCACCAAGAAAAGTCATCATCGGAACATCAGTGTGATGTATATCGTACAGAATCTATTTCATAAAGGAAAACATCATAGAACCATAAGTTTGAATGCTCATTACATGGTGGTCTTTAAAAATCCAAGAGATGCTTCACAGATTCACAGTTTAGCTCAACAGATGTTCCCTAAAAATCCCAGTTTTTGTTAGAAGCTTTTGCAGCTGCTACTTCTGAACCTCATGGATACTTGTTATTAGATATGAAACAAGAAACGCCCGACAAACTCCGTGTCAGAAGTCACATTTTCCCCGGTGAGAAGCTAATCGCCTACGAAGATGCATAAAAGAACACGCAACGACAAATCATGTCAGTTGAATTCCAACTCTCGAACGGACGTCATGTCGTGTATCTACGTCGTTATTCCAACTGGAATGAAACAATGTGTGGACGAAAACGAAGAACCCAAACCTGGTTATCGGAAAATTCTTACTAAACAACCTATCCAGACCCTGGATCCAATACCTGAGAAAAGATTGGACGAATCAAAACCTAGATATCGGAAATTTCTTCTTAAATCACCTAGGAACCGTTTGAAAAAATCGAAACCTAGATATCGACGGAGAATTTGTCCAGATTTCCCTTTCATCGAGACCAACACCATGTATAAGAAAAAACGAGAAGAATGTCAAAAAATAAAGAAACGTCCTGAATTTGCCAAAAAGAGAAAAAATTCTGAAGCGTGCACCGAATTGGCCGAACTAAAACAGGTGAAGAAGGATCACAAAAAATACAAGAAGAGAATTCTGCAAAACTCGACACCACAAGAAACTCCTATTGAACTTTAATATAAAAAAGAAAAAAAAATAAAAGAAGAAGGAAAAAAGGGAAAAAAGGAAGAAAAGAAGAAAAAAAGGTTAATGCAGCCTATCCTTCGGGATAGCCAGTCACAAGCCTGGAGAAATGCAGAGTGACCATACTAAGATCTCGCATATAATAACAATACAATAGATTTATCAATACTCCAATAATTAAACTATTACGGTTAGGTGATTGGGTCAATAAAAAAGTGCTTTGTACTAGCAACAAATTAAGGTTTTGTCAATACTACTTAGGTTAAATTAATACTGAAAATTAAACCGGGTTTAGTATACATCATTAAGGTAAGTGTTATTATTTGGGTGAAGGTTTACATATTTCATTTCAGTTAGTGACACATACATCAGTTCATTAAATATATCAGTTGGGCTAGGGTTGGGTTATATACATGAAAGAGGTATTGTTGAAGATTACATTAAAGTTACGGTTCGTTAAGGTCATAGCTTAGGATTATGGTTAGAGTACCAAAGAGTAGGACTTAGGGTTGAGGCTATGGTTATTGTAAGGCTTAGGAATACATACATTCTTTTGTGTAAGATGAAATACACTATTTGGGGTATGGTTAGGATAATTCATATCAATTAGGTTATGTTTGGAATTATATTATCAGTATATTTTAGGGTAGTAAGAGTAGGGTTGAAGTTGTAGCGTTAGTATATTGGTATTGTTAAAGTTGGTTTTATGTATGGTTGGTTGAGGAGTTGGTTGAATTAGGGTAAAAGTTAGGGAAAGGTGAGAAGGCTTGGCTTAAGGTTAGAGTTGGGTTTGGATTAGTTGAGATTGATTCGTTCTAAAATTTAGGGCTTTGGTTACACAATCAGTTTAATGGCTAAGTATGACTTAGATCACTTGGATTAGAATCACATATATCTTTAGGATTCATGATTGGATTATATTCATCATTTGGGTTAAGGTTAGGCAGGGGTAACATTCATTATAAGGGTTTTAGGTTTAGGATCGTTCCCGTTAGAATTATACATCATAACGTTATGTTTAAAATATCATGCATCATTACGGTTGGCTTTAAGATTCAGGGTTATGTCTATGATTTGGGTTAGTAAGATAGAGTTAGGGGTCGGAATAAGGGCTAGGATCAAGGTTAAAGTAAGGGGCAAAATTGGTTTAGGGCTAAGTTATTTATAAGTGTTGGAGATTGTGCTAGTATTAGGGTTAAACTTAAATTAGTGTAAGGTTAAGATTTAGAGTAAGTAAGGGTTAGTGAGGGTAGAGTTAATGTTGAAATGAGGTAAGGGTTAAGGTTATGGTTATATCTTAGGAATAGTTCAAGGGTTAGAGGTGAGGTTGTGTTAGTATTAAATTATTGTTAATACTTAGATTAGGGTTTAGGGATAGATTAAGTATTGGTAAGTAATGTTAGATATCGTTATGTACTATGTTTAGGGTTAGTAAAAAGGATGGTTCGGAATTATTGTTGGGTTAGGATAAGGGCTTAGAGCTCAAATTCCAGGTAAAGGTGATTAAGGTAAGGTTTAATGTTAGTGATAGGGAAAGCTTAAGATTAAAAGAATAGGCTTAAAATTGGTTTACTACTTAGGAATAGGTTGTGTTAAGTTTATGTATTAGGGTAAGGCTAGGCTTAACATTGGCTTACAATTTAGGAATATAGTGTGTTATTATTAGGTTAGTTAGATTTAGGGCAAGGATTTAGAATTAGAGTGTATATTGGTAGAATTAGGTTTGGCTAGGACTAAGGGTTCGATTTAAGTAAGTATTAGGTTTGGCTTAGAGTAAGAAAGGGTCAGTAAGGGTTATGTTACGGTTGAAATGAGGTTAGGGTCAAGTTAAGGATTAGAGGTTGTGTAATTATTAGGTTATGGTTAGAATATAATGTGAGAGCTCGTGTCTAAGTTAAGGGTTCACTGTTAGTAAATGGGTGATTAGCTTAAAGATTAGGGTTAAGAGTTAGAAAAAAGGGCTAGAGTTAAAAAGTTAGTAAAAGGGTTAAGTTCGAGGTTGTTACAGGGCTTAAGAATAGTTTAGGATTCCACGTTGTGTTAGTATTAGGTTACGGCTAGATTATTATGATAGTGCTTATGTCTAGGTTAAGGGCTAAGTGTTGGTGTCAGTGTGAATAACTTAGAGGTTAGGGTTAAGATACTAGTAATAGGGTTAGGTTTCTGTAAGGTTAAGTGTAATGTAAGTGATAGGGTCTAAGGTTATCATTAAGGGTTTGAAGTCAGGGTAAGGGTGAAACTTTGTAAAGTTAGGGTAAGGTAATCGATATTTTGAATGAAAAAAAATAGTATGACATTCAAAAATAGAAAAAAAAATAACTGTAATAGTTAGAAATAAATAACAGAATTACATTCAAATATAAAAATAAATGAATACAGAGTTGTCATAGCAACTTAGGTTAGGGTTAGTTATTAGATAAAGGAAGTTGGTTATGAAATAATGTAGAAAAGGGGGAAATAATTCGACGAATTGGATGAAAAATGGCGGGAAAGCTAAAAATAGTAGACGACACTATAGAATTATGGCGACAAAGGGGAAATACCTCTAAGGATTGGATGACAAATGGCGGGAAATCTTAAAAATATCAGGCGATAGTATAGATATTAGGCAGGTAAGGGGAAATCACTCTAAGAATTGGATGAAAAAGGGAGATAATGAGGTACAAAAGAGGGACACAATAACACAATGGCAATAGCAGACGACACTATAGAAATTGGGCGGGAAAAGGGAAATCACTCTTAGAATTGGATGAAAAAGGGAGATAATTATGTAATATAATAGGAAATAATGATACAATGGCAATAGCAGACGACACTATAGAAATATGGCGAGAAAAAGGAAATCACTTTAAGAATTGGATGAAAAAGATAGAAAATACAAAGAACAATACTGAAAAAGGGGTTGAAAAGGTATACCAACAACAATAAAAAGGGTGAGACAAGGGAGAAATTACTAAACATTGGATGTTAAAGGAAGAAAATACAAAGAATAGCATTGAAAAAGGGGTAAAAAGACATAAAAGAAAGAACATTCCGGACTTCTGGTCTATACCTGGGGCTACGTCCACTTCCGGTCACGCATGTCCACTGTAGTAAGGTCATACAACACCCCTGCGGGGTGAAGTGTTTTCCAACACGTCATTTTCTATCAACATGGCTACTTACAATAGATACACGCCCACTTCCGGTCGCGCATGTACACTGTAGTAAGGTCAAACGAGACCCTTGCAGGATCACGTGTTGTTCCAACACGTCATTTCCGGTCAATACGACCGACTAGGGCTTCAAAAAGGGCCATCCGGTCACGTGACTTCCGCTCTACGTCACTTCCGGCTCAACCTCGATCCACCTCTTCAAATCCGACCTGAACACCACCTAAATACTACTTCAGTGCAATGTATATGGAATACTTTTGATAAAATAATAAAAAAATGATTCATTCAAGTAGTCAGTACTTCGGTGCTGACCCGAAAGCTGATTCTATTTAGAACCATGTATCATCTAAATATTTGTAAATAAGGAGTATCTTCCTCACGTAAAGGTATGTCCTTACTAAATTTTGGCTTTCCATTTAGATCATATTGGTTATTTGTTTTCTATCAGTTTAAACACATTTTAGTTTATCGTCTTCAAAGCGTTTAGATATTATCTGCACTGAAGAGACATAAGTTGTCGAAATGGTCATATGCAGAAACCAAAGTCACATTAAGTTCGGTATTTAGTTATTTCTCTGCTCAGCAGTAAATTTTGGCTTAAGTCAGTTTAGGATATAATAACTTAAAAGTTACTTCGACAAAATTTATGTATTTTGTACTTTTGTACTTTAACACTTTTATCTTAATATGATATATTGTAACTGATATCGTTTATATCTCTCAACTATTTGTTTAACCCTAAATGTTATGATTATTGGCGTTTTCAAAAAATATGTACAACTAATAGATTTAAAACAGAAAGTCAGTCTTTCGAAAGTGAGTATTTTTTTTTAAAATAGAAATTGTACGGAAACAGTAAGTATGAAAACTCTTCGTATACATGATAAAGAATTTATTCCGGGAATATACTACAGAAGGAAACCTTTTACTTGTCGTTGTTTTGCTTCAATAATTCTGCAATTCTGGTGTGCGTTTCCAAAAAAAAAAATTTCGTTTTCTCGATCGATATACGGTACGTTCTGAATTGGAATATGTGTTTCGAAAACACTAATATGGTAATGAATCTCTATACACACGAATTAAATGAAGAAATGTATAATTACATGGGAATGAAGCTGGGATATGTCGGCAGGATGATAAACTAAACTAAACTTGGATGTAAGTCTCGGTGTAGAACTGATCTTATTGTTAAGCCAGACTGACGTGAATTATATTACGCCTGGGAAACTCGATGTTCTCAACAAAAAAAAAAAACGGCGTCCGCAAATCTGTGATTTACACTTAATAAGTGCAGTTCGAGAAATCAAAGAAAGTCACTCCAAATAATTTATAAAATAAGTTGTAATAAATCAAAAACCCTTTTCTTTTTTCGAATAGCAATGGTAAATTAGATTTTTTCTTTATGTCCGGATTTTAGAATCGCCCCGAAGCGGATGTCCACAATTAAGACGATTTCTGTCTTAAAACGCTGACTTTTATATGGTTTTAGTTATATTTTAAATCTTTGATCAGTTTTACACGGAGTGACATTCCCCCTTTTTAAAGAACAGGGTCTGTTACTTTATATTTATTAACTTCCTGGTAAAAAAATTTATTTGGGACCATCGAGGCGTGATATACTGAACAGTAGTATATGGGCACAGTTCGCTTATCATTTGAGGAGGTGGTGCGAGGTGGTGCCGGAAGTGACGTAGACCGGAAATGACGTCACAGGAAGTCACGTGACCGGAAGCGGAAGTCGCGTGACCGGATGTAGAAGTATTTTGATTGCGCATGCGCAACCGGAAGTGGGTGTGTATCTACTGTAAGTAGCCATTTTGATAGGAAATGACGTGTTGGAACAACACGTGAACCCCGCAGGGGTGTTGTGTGCTCGACCGGAAGTGGGCGTAGCCCCATATGTTAACCGGAAGTGGTCTTATTGGAAGCCCTATTCGGGCCTATTGCCCGAAAATGACGTGTTGGAACAACACGTGACCCTGCAAGGGTCTGGTTTCACCTAAGTCCATGACGCATGCGCGACCGGAAGTGGGCGTAGCCCATGGTGTATACCGGAAGTAGGTGTGTATCTACTGTAAGTAGCCATGTTAACCGGAAATGACGTGTTGGAACAACCCGTGACCCGGCAGGGGTGTTGTATGACCTTACAACAGTGTACATGCGCGACCGGAAGTGGGCGTAGCCCCTGATGTAAACCGGGAGTAGGTATTTATCTACTGTAGGTAGCCATGTTAACCGGAAATGACGTGTTGAAAGAGTGCAAGGCCCACAGGGGCCTCGTATGACCTTACTGCAATGTACATGCGCGACCGAAAGTGGGCGTTGCCCAATGTATAGACCGGAAGTGGGTGTGTATCTACTGTAAGTAGCCATTGATAGGAAATGACGTGTTGGAACAACACGTGACCCCATAGGGGTGTTGTGTGACCTAACTACAGTGTAAATGCGCGACCGGAAGTGGGCGTAGCCCCAGGTATAGACCGGAAGTCGGATTTTTTCTTTCATTATGTCCCCTTTTTCATGTTGTAACAATGTTCTTCTTTGTATTTTCTTCCCTTTTCATTCAATTTCTCCCTTGTCCCACCCTTTTTTAAAATGTTGTAATATATTTATATACCTTTTCAACCCCTTTTCAATGTTGTTCTTTGTATTTCAATCCAATGTTTAGACTAATATCCTACCCTTTTTAAATGTTGTTATACCTTTTCAACCCATTTTCAGTATTGTTCTTTGTATTGTAATCCAATGTATGACTAAATTTCCTCTTGTCTAACCCTTTTCATGTGTGATTTTCTTATGTTCTACCTTATTTTATAATTATGTCCCTTTTTCATCCAATTCCCTTTTCCCGCCTTATTTCTATACTTTCGTCTGCTATTGCCGTTGTATTATTATTTCCCATTATATTATAAAATTAATTCCTATTATATTACATAATTATCTCCCTTTTCATTCAATTCTTAGAGTGATTTCCCCTTTCCTGCCCAATTTCTATACTGTCGTCTGCTATTGCTTTTTTGTTCCCAATTATATTTATTGATTATCTCCCTTTTCAATAAATTCTTAGAATTTTGTCCCTTCTTCCTCTAGTAAAATCTGCTATTGCCTTTCTATTTTCCCTTTTTCACAATATTTCATGATCATCTTTATTTTATCGAACCTCTAACTGGAATTCCTCTGTCTTCTTTGATTGCTAAATTCCAGCTTCCCTCTCCCCTTCGTGTAATTTGTATATATTGTTGACGGAGATTTATTGAAAGTAGAAAAAGAAGATGTTATTGTTCATCAAGTGAACTGTCTTTGCATCAAGGCGCATGGATTATCACGACAGATAGCTGAAAAATTTCCATGGGGTGATATATATTCTACACATAGAGGAGAGGGAAGCCGGAATTTAGCAATCAAAGAAGACAGAGGAATTCCAGGAACGATAAAAGTATTGAGGTCACCTAAACCCCTGCAGCCAGATGTTGTATGCTTTTTGAGTCAGTGGGACTATGGAACTGTTGACCAAGCTCGTCGTCACATACTACCGTATGAAGATACCTACGAAAATAGATACCACTGGTTTCAAAGTTGTTTGCAGTGCTTAAAATCATTGAAAATCTGTTCTGTAGGGTTACCCTACGAAATTGGATGTGGATTAGCAGGAGGACACTGGACTTTATATTATAGAGCCATTGAAGAATGCTCAGCATCTACCGGTATCAAGTTTGTAATTTTTAGATCAAATGTTTGAAGATGCAAAACAGAGACTTGAAAAGATGATAGCTGTGTTTGAAGACAAATAACCAGAACTGAAACGGATGAAGGTAGTTACAGAATCCAACCAAGTGGACATTAAGAAGATGGACATACTAGCGAAAGAAGAACCAGCACTGAAGAGAGAAAACTTAAATTGATAATAATGTAAAGACAGAAAAATTAGAATGTTACTGTGACTTTGTTTAAATAAAATAAAAAATGAAAATGCATTGTTAGGGTTTGTAATATTATGCCCCAGAAAGATAAAGGGATAAACCACCGAACACCATTACCAATTCCAATCACAACCCACTACCACCAAAATCATCTCCTATTTCTCCAGCACAATCACCACCAATACCACCATAGACTATTATCCCACCACCACCACCACCAACAACACAGGCATAGCCCAACACCACCACCACCACTACCATAGACTATGATCCCACCACCACCACCACCACCATAGACTATTATCCCACCACCACCACCACCCAGATACCTTTAATTCACCACCACCACCACCCAGATACCTTAAATTCACCACCACCACAACCACCGCCGCCACCACCAAAATAGCCTATCAATCCACCACCAGCAGCAGCAGCAGCAGCAGGAACACGCCCCAGTATGAACGAGAAGCAGCAGCAGCAGCAGCAGACAGACCTTAGTATTTACGAGAAGCAGCAGCAGCAAACAATCCTGTAAAAAGGCCGGACAAGACAACAAAACTGCGATAAATTCATCAAAAATACGATCTAAAACATGAAATATGAACAGAAATATGAAAACAAATGTAAACTTTGACATAAAAATACAAACTGAAACAGGAAATTCGAACACATTTACACAACAAAAAGTAGATTGAAGCTGTACATAATGTGGACCAATCAAATTGCAGGAAATTCAACCAATCAGAAGCCTCCATTTACAATGGATTGACCAATCAGAATGCAGGCAAAACAACCTATCAGAAACCGTCTGACAAAAATTAACAACCAATCACAGCCGTCGAGACAAATGACTTGCACTATATAAAGGTGCGATCAACCGGCTTCCTCAGTTCATCACACGTAATCACTCTTTATGTGCACACGTGATTGGATCAGCTCCATATTTGACCGCCATATTGGGTATGTGGATTTCCAGTGACAGATTGGTTCTTGGACATATGGATCTCACCAATGTTCACAATTTGCACTTGGACCAATGTTGACGTCCCGATGCTACCCGATTTGGAACACGATATGGACACTCCTATCACCAGCCGGGGAAACATTGATACAGACACATCGTCTTCAGCTGGACGACCGATCGTTCGACGACTTAGGAGCAACCACGCCGGAGATAAACTTGGACACTCCAGTTGGCCTCTGGCGGGATAGTACCAGTCTTCCTTCGACCTGGACACCCCCAGTTGTTGACCATATCTTCAGTAGGGTGGTCCGGAGTAGCTGATCAACTATGGCCCTGAAAAGGAACTTGTTGATAGTCAAGAAAGAAGAATACCACCTTTAGTTGGGAAGAAAGTACAACGGACGCAATACCCCAAGTGGGTAGTCGCCGTCTAAACCCAATTACTACTACTTCCTCAGTCGCCAGACTGCAATGTCTACCAGTTCGAGAGCAAAGATACCTAAAGTAAGTGGTAAGTACAATAATTACCCATCACTAATTAATATTCATAACTAAGTATAATGTCTATAACTAAATATTATAACTAAATAATATCATTTTGTCGTTACAGATGTATAACAGTGAACATCATCGTCGTGACAACCAACACCAATTTAGTTGTGGAATATGTGAGAAGACATTTTCTAGAAAATACAATCGTAACCGATATATGAGAATCCACAACCAAAACCCTTTACCGATATGTCATCAACAAGAGAAGCACAAAGTTAAACCAGAACACTAGCCAACAGACTGTAACAATGGGGAGTATATAATCAAGCTGAAAATTAAACAGGTGGTACCACCTGGCATAGAATTAACGTGTTATACACTAACAGTTAAAAACGTTCAGGACTTCTTACTTGATCTACGCAACATAATAGACTCCATTCTAGGGGAGGTGATAGTTGAGATGGAACAGCACGATATAGTACAGACCACAATTCTGTGCCCAGGACTGGACTTACCTATTCAATTACCTAATATGCAGGTGGGCCAACTATGCCCGGGAGAATTGGTACACGTTCTACAATGTGAATATTTGAATTGAAAACATTAATTTAAATACAAATTGTACAGGAAGCATGTGGATCTCCGACCCGTGTTTGCCTAACTGACGGAGATAACAAAAAATGCATATCTGTTAATATCTTGTTGTTATAAATACAAAATGAAACGAGAAACCAAATCCCAAATGGATACCAACCAAATACAAAATTGAGAAATTGAAAGTTCAGAATGGAAAGTAATCTAGACACTAAAATTCGTGAACAAAGAACACATAAAAAAGAACGAAAAAAAATGTGTATCTGACAAAACATATCAAGCGAAAACTTGTAATTAGGTTCAAATAACTCTGGTAAATACAAACAGCACTAAAATCATATCACGACAAATACAACATAACTTGTCTAACAACACTGTAACATGAAGGTTGAGGTAAGGGCTATGGTACAGGGACAAAATTAAATAAAATAGTTTTTTTTTTTTAACAAACTAAGGTTAAGCCAATGCTACTAAGGTTATAGAAATACTTTTATGGAAACAGTACTTTGGGGTACAGTTCCAACAGGTTAAAGTTTCTCTAGGTCACAGATAAGCTAATAAAAGGTGATGAAAATGTATCATACCGATAGTAATCATTTTTGAGACAAAAAAATGGATTGAAGCTGTACATAATATGGACCAATCAAAGTGCTGGAAATTCAACCAATCAGAAGCCTCCATTTACAATGGATTGACCAATCAGAATGTAGGAAAATCAACCAATCAGAAGCAGTCTTACAAAATGAACCAACCAATCACAACCATCGAGACTATATAAAGGTGCAATCAACCGGCTTTCTCAGTCGCTAGACTGACAAAAAAAA
>MJUU01069952.1:134985-159527 GCA_002080025.1 Modiolus philippinarum | reverse complement strand
GGCCATGGGACAGGAAATTCTGACTGCCACTGGAAAAGTAGGGTGAAATCGTCAAGGGCGGGGAATTTAGCCTTGTAGCCGATCACCTACGGACCACCCCAAAAAGAGCTTGCTACAAGGGTTCTTTAACGTGCAGGAAGCGTGGCATTTCTTCCAACACGTGGACCTGAGTTTACATCCCATCCGAAAGATGGGTTGTGTATTTATTTATCCCGCACAACCACGGAATGGGTCCTATTTCTATATCCCGGGACCCTCGGGGTCAGCCTCCGTTTAGGAGGGGTCACACCCCGCAAGCCGGAGATACTAGGTCCTATTTCTATATCCCGGGGTTCCCTCGGGGTCCTCTGTTAGGACGACTCATACTCCAAGCTCAGAGGATGCTGCGGGCCTATTCATTAGCCGGGACCGCGCACGGCGGACAGAAGATATGAACATTTGATATCTAGATATGACGTGACTCGGAAACAGCTAATAACAAAGGGCATTTCTCATCCTCGATTTAATAGAAATGTTGTTAAAAAATGTCAAAAACTGATTAATAATCCAGAAAAACTGGGACGTAACTTACATTCTTTACGTAATAGTGGATATCGACGAGATATTCTGAACAAATCCGTTAAATTGGCTTTGGATTCCAGTGACCTGAAGACTTTACATATATACTGGCCTCTCACTGATACTGCCGATGTCTGCTGAAATACATGAAGACTCTTTACCAAACCCTTCGGGAAGTTTTGAGTTTGATTTTTCTTCCGTAGTGCGACAGTGTTTTACCAGCAGACTAGATTCCTTGAGCTAGCCGGCAGTTTAGCGGCGAGCAATCTTTGACCTTTCTTTCAAAATTACGTTTTGTCTTATGCTTTTTCTGTTCCAAGATAGTGGTCATTGAGTTAGTAGTCTACCTGTATTGGGTTTTATTCGCGTGTTTATGATACAATAGGGAAACGGGATAGAGAAAGGGGAGGTTTGGGTACCCATAAACAGGTTTAACCCTACCACTAGCTTTTGCTGGTGCCGGTACCAAGTCCGGCTATCCCGAGTTCCTATCGTTATTTATGTTTGTCTCTTGTTTTCATTATTGTTTTTCTGGTGCAGTTTGCTTGTAAATTGTGGCATGCGATTGTAGTTCCTGGCCATTGTAGGTGTTTGCTGTTTTCCTGTTTTTGTAATATATATATATACACAGATGGTTGAGTTAATACCATGTGTTTGTAGAGACTTTGTCTCATGTGCATTTACTACATATGCTTTCATTGTTAATTCTATTTATCAAATATTTGATATTAAATATATGATACAGAATGTGACGTCTATCCTATATCACCACTGTTGACGTTAACCCCTATTGCATACCCTGTATTGCATCGCATACTCTCTATCATACCCCTATTCGGAAAATGACGTCATAATTTGGAAAACCTCGGATGACATCCGCTTCAAAAAGAAGCAGACGACAGCGACATCTGTGAAGTTAAGAAACTCAGTACAAAATGGGTAGAGTTTTATTTAACAAGTTATAGTTTGAATATTTATGCCTGGAAAAAACTATATTCAACCAAAAGTTGATGTAAAAAAATTCAGAAAAATGTATAAGATTTAAATGCACAGACAGAGAAAAAATACCCGAAAACTTTTAAAATCATAACTCTTTATGATGAAGGTATAGTCTTGGGTCAAAAGTATTCTGAACAAATAATTTTAGTGTACCAAGCAGCAGTTTTCGAAAATTATTGTATGGCTTTTTTTTCAATGAACTTTACAAAAGATCCGAAAGTTTTTTTTTTATTTTATTGTATACGGCATTTATGCACATCAACTTTATTTTCTTGAAATTTAAATATAGAGTGAAAAGGTAATCAAAAAGTGATATGTATAATTCTTCAATTATTGAATAAATCAAAAGAATAATATTCGACTAAAAACATCGAAAACAGATGCATTTCTGTTTTAAATGTTGTGATTTCTATTTCTGTGCTTTGTATCTGTCTAACGTCATTGTTTTCTGTGTCTAACGTTATTGTGTCTGTGTCCTCGTTTTGGCCATGTCTTTGGACTTGGATTTTTGTAAATTCCACTCCTTTGCTCCTTCGGGATTTTATTGCCGTTGTTCCATAAAAATCCTTCAAAAAAATGACTTCAACAGCTTCAATTATAAAAAAATTTCGATTACTTTTATCCATAGACTGTATATTTTATTTGTATAAAACAGTATTTCGGTAAGCAAACACTAATTGATTAGACATACAACGTTGCAAATAAAAAAAAGAGATCTTTCCAGTTGTTGAAATATATGATAAAGTGTATTATACATATCAAAATCTGTATCAGGTACCGTATCAACCCTCGACCAATATCAACCCTCGGGCCTTCGGCCCTCTGGTTGACATTGGATTCACAGGTGGATACGGTATCTGATACAGATTTTGATATGTATAATACGCTTTATCATATATTTCAACAACTGAAACGATCCTTCTTTTTTTTATTTGCAACGATTAGATATGAGAAATTCTCTATTTATTATTCGTGTTGCATTTTTTAATTTTAAATATAATGTTGTATTAATTTTACTAAAACTTATTGTGTAAGAAAAACTATAGATATATATAAATCAAAACAAGGTTGAGGTGTTAGAAAAACTATAGATATGTATAAATCAAGATATGGTTGATGATTAACAAGAAGATTGCTTCCTTAGAAGAGCACACATATTTATATTTATTTTTATTTTCTACCAGTTTCCGAAAAGAAAAAGAAGATTTGAAAGTAAAGTTGGAGGAATCAGAAAAAAGAGCAGATATATTAGATACGTATGTGATATAAATCATAGCATAGAGATATAATTACATGGTGTCCTGTTCAGTTTCCTTGTAGCAGAGAACTGATCATTCTTCCAAATATTTTCCAAAACAAACAATGAAAGGATATGTAGAAAATGCACATAAGACAAAGTCTTTACAAATACATGGTAAAAGTTATCAATGGAACAACGCTTTTATAATTGTTCTTCATCTTGAAGTCACCATGAGGCCTTAAAAACAGCTTTTCTCATGTCAAAGTACTAGTAAGCGCAAGACGGTCCCTATCACTGGTTTGAGCGGAACTCACTGATAGTTGTTGAACAACGCTACATCATGGTCATGGATGCTGGATCGTCAACAAACTAAAAAATATCTGGCAAATTATTCTTACAATCGCTGTCATCCGTAGCCCGTGAAAAACACTTACAGAAGACAATCACAACAAATAAACAACCACAAGGCATTTAACCTGTCAAATGCAAGAAAGCTTGGCATTTAAAAACGTGCTATATGGGAACTGTAATCAGATGGTCAGAATAACATTTGGAAAGTAGAATTGAAATGCCGAAATGTGAAAGTTTGATAGTATATCCATATGAGAAATTCTCTCAAGCGCTAGTACACCATAACTGGAATATATGGGGAGCACACATCGCTTGCACGGGGAATCTTTTTACGGACTCCACACTGCAGGAGAGACAAACTCCTGTCTTAAATAAACAATGAAAGGATATTGAGTAAATGCACATGTGACAAAGTCTCTACAAATACATGGTAGAAGGTATGAATGGAAAAACGCTTTTATTGGTGTTCTCTATCTTTACGTTACCATGAGGCCTTCAACAATGAGCTTTTCTCATATCGCACAGTAAATTTTAAAAAAAGGATAACAGGAAACACCTTCAATGGCTGAAAATTATAATTACATGCCACAATCTGCCAAGGAACTACACAAGAACAACACGAATAAGACGAAATACAAACGTAACATATCGTTACGATATGAACTCGGGACAGCCGGACTTGGTACCGGCACTAGCAAAAGCCAGCGGTACGGTTTAACCGGTTTAATGGTACCCAAACCTTAGTTCAAGTTCAAAACGACCCCTAGCACCGGTTTGAGCGTGTTTTTTAGCCATTCATCACACATGTGGGAACGGTTTGGAAAATTTTGCGCCTATCCCAAGTCAGGAATATATTGGTCATTGGCTTGTCCTTGTCTTCTTATTAAATTTTATAGTTTCTTGATGTTTGGGTTATTGGATGTGGTTTGTTTCCATTGATTTATTCACTTTTTTTGGGGGGGTCATTTAGGGCTTGCTAAAGGTTGTGAGGTTCCTCTCTGTGTTGAAGACTGTAGGGTGACCCCTAGATGCTTTGTTTTGGGTCGTTTTAACCTAGATATGGAATGTTGTCTCCTGACATTTACCCCATTTACTTTCTTTTGCATACTTATACTCTGTATTTCTTTTGTCAACGTTTTGAACATAAGTCTTCTTTGCCGCCATTATATCCTGCATTGAAAGTTGAAGGCGTCATTTAGATACCGAAATTCCATCAAAGTAAGTAATACATGTTAGGATTATCTTAAAATTACATTTTGACAAATAACTGCTGAAATGAGTAAAATTTCAACAGCGTTTTAATTTTTTTACTTTTTTTTACAATTAAATACTAGCTTCCGTATCATCCTGAATACGTTTTAACGTAATCATTTCATGTAATGCCCTTTTTCAAAGTCATATTTTTCTGACATATTGTATGCTTTATTTTAAAGCCTCGCAATTTTGATTTTCTTTCACATTATATAACAAAGAAAGCAGAAAAAATTCCAACAGAAAAATCATCACCTGATTGAAGAACTACAGAAAAGAGAAAATGAAATTAGCAGGTATCTTTATATTAATATTTTGTGAGTTGAATATAGTATCGATTTGAATTTACCTAAATATGAAATATTAATTAATTAAGCTAAATTGCTCCCATTTTAAATTATGCAAGCTGATGATAACTTGTTAAGCTGAACTTCATGCTAGATGCTTTGTTTTGGGTAGTTTTAACCTGGAGATGGGATGTTGTCTCCTTGACATTTACCTCATTTTGTTTCTTTTTCATATTCATTTTAAATGTTTGCCGGAAAGTAACTCAAAAATCTGGTCTTGAAAAATTTAATCAGGGCTAACCAGAATTTGCTAAAATGTCTGTTAATGAGTCCATGTAAGATTTGTATAAATATCAGTTATGATTGAGCACTAGCTGTGGGTAGCGGTTAAGGATAAAGAGCAAGAAAGGACATTGTTTTATCATACTGAAAAGGTGAATACTATGCATAAAAATATTCAACTGGAAAAGTGAATATTATGCATTCATCGAATTATTGTATTATTTTAACATGCCTCAACAGAATTCTATTGATTGCTAAACGTTCTACAGATAATAAGTGTGGGGTGTCCAAAAAGTCTGTCCCTTCTTAACCTCGCCTTAATGTCCATATCAGAATATCTTTACTTCCTTTTGTTAGCATCTGTATGAGTAATTATCACTTTTTTATTATTTAAAAAACGAAAGGATAATGAGAAAAAGCGTGTTGAGCAATATTCTAATCAGTACATGACAAGAAAAAAAATAAAGCATTGATATGACGATTTGACATAATTTCAAAGTCTCTTTGTGGTCTTCAATAATAAATATATTTTTATTTTGTGCTATCTAAAGTTGTTTTCATTTCAAGTTTGGGATACACCGGAAAACACAGAGGGGCTAAAAAAATCGAAGTGGTACTGCATATGAGCAGATGTTAGTGTTTGATTAGAGATGATATGGTTAATTGCTATTTTAGCTTACAAATATTGGTCAATATCTATTAAAACAGGAAATACCTACAATGGCCGAAAATCATAATACGATTCCACGATCTTACAACACAAGAATACCACTAATAAGAGACAAAAGACAAACGTAACCAACAGTAGGACATCAGGACGGCCAGACTTGGTACTGGTAAAAACAATTGCCGTTCCCTGGTACATTGTGGCATGGAACTGTATTTTTCAGCCAGCTTATGCTTTTCTTATTATTTTTTTTTACTTTATTATGGGTGCCCTAACCTACCCTTTCGTGGTCCCGTTTCCCTATAGTATGATAACCATAAAAAGAAAACCGATTACAGGTGGGCAAATAAGTCAGGAAGAACTATTTTGAAACGGGTCAAGGAGTTAAGTTTGCCGGTAAAACACTGTCGCACTGTGGAAAAGAATAAATTCAAACCCTGAAGGGTTTGGTAAAGATTCATCATGAATTTCAGTTGACATCGGCAGTATCAGTGAGAAGCCAGCATACTTGTAAAATCCCAATGTCCCTGGATCCCAGTGCACTTTCTTGTATAAAGCAGTTAATTATAAAATATTGTGGAAAAAAAAACTTATCAAAATTCTGGTGTCAATTACTTTTTGGAGTGTAAAAAATTCTATTGAAGTTTTAGATAAATTACAATCAACACAAAAACCAGTTTCATCTATCGACAGTTATGATTTTTCTACACTTTATACAATGCTTCATCATTCATTTGATTGAATCTAAGTTCGAACAATTGATTAAACGGTCTCTTAAATTTTCTGGTCTGCATTTAATTGTTGTAACAAAAAGCAAGGATTCTTTTCTAATATTACACACAACATTCATTGTTCTTGAAGATGTTATGATACGATTACAGCACCTTCTATTTTCAATGATACTTAATAAAGTTAACAATGATTCCAAATATTGCCCTTTTCTGGATCTAACTATCATCGTTTACTCTTGTAAAATAAAAACTAAAAATTTACGATAAAAGGGATGATTTTGATTTCAGTATTACTATTTTCCCTTTTCTTGACGGCAACGTTCCTCTAGCCCCATCCTAAGGAGTTTGTTTGTCCCCAATTATACGATTCGCACGAATTTGTACTCTTGACGACTTTAATGAATGTAACTTAATTATCACTTCCAAACTTTTGCCGCAAGGTTATAGATTTCATAAATTGTTAAATATATGTAAACAATTTCATCGAAGATATGAAAATTTGATATCAAAATATAATGTCACTCGCAAACAGCTTATTACTAAGGGCATTTCACATTCTCGATTTTAGGGAAATGTTGTTAAAAAATGCCAGAAACTGATTAAAAATCCAGAAAAAACTGGGACGTAACTTACATTCTTCACGCAATAGGGGATATCGGCAAGATATTCTGCACGTGTCCGTTAAATTGGCTTTGGGATCCAATGACCTGAGGGCTTTACACGCATACTAGCCTCTCACTGATACTGTCGATGTTTACCGAAAAACATGATTCTTTACCAAACCCGTCTGGGAGTTTTGAGTTTAATTTGTCTTTCGTAGTGCGACAGTGTTTTATCAGCAGACTAGGCTCCTTGAGCTAACTGGCACTCCTTGGCTCATCTTCGTTCAAAGTAAGTGAGAACCGAACCGTAAGTCTGAAAAGAACAACCCAAGGACATTGGCAACGTCGGAAAAACGAAGAAACGAAGACATAACACGAGCACGGCACAGAAAAGAAAATGAAGACACGCACATATACAAAAATGAACAACACGGACCCAATAAAAACCATGGGTGAGATCAAGTGCACCGGTAGAGTTAGCATCTCCTGCTTCTTATAAGACACCCGCCGTGTTGAACATGTCAACTCCGTCAGTAAAGTCAAATCCGGTAGAGGAAAATCAAATTTTAGTGGCAAAGAGAAAGATCTGTTGTCATCTGGGAAACAGATATCTCATAGCGGTCCACAAGATCGTGTTGTCGACCGTAAAACTTCTGTAGTGATGACCTCAAGTTATGGGCAACATACCTTTGCTTAAGTAGCCTATTTGAAAGCGACCGATCTCTATCAAGGTAGTCACTGTATCGACCACAGGCCCTTGAGTAGCGAATGAGTTGGGAGATGTAAACTCCGTATGTTGGTGCTTTTGGAATGTTGCTACAAAGAAAGGGGAAGTTGACTATTGGAAAAGTGAAGTCATCGCGTTTGTCATATAGCCTAGTTTGTAGTGTACCTCTATTGTCAATCTCAAGATGAAGGTCCAGGAACGAGGCTGATGTGGAAGTATCTGTAGTATCCTTAATGTCTAGCTCTTTTGGATAGATAAGATGAAGAAAATCACCAAAGCGAGGATTGTTTAGTGATAAAATATCATCTATATAACGGAAGCTGAAATTAAAGGACTGGCCCATTTTTTATCTTTATTTTGAAGAAGCCCTTCGATGAATTCAGCTTCATATGAGTGGAGAAATAGATCGGCTAAAAGAAGTGCACAGTTTCTGCCCATTAGAATACCGATAGTCTGTTGAAAAAAAGTCCTCCAAACTGGACAAAAATAACGTTTTGTCCCCTTTTGCTTTTCAAAATTGTGGTCATGGGGTTAGTATTCTACCTGTTTTGGGTTTAATTCGTATATTTCAAAACTATTGATCATATCTTAAATGCTTTACACCATAACTAAATTTAAACAATTTTTCATATTGGAACTATTTGGCATTGCACAATATCATGTTCTTCTTTCAAAATTGATGATGTTGTTATACCAAATCTATTTAGAAGTATTACAATTGAAGTTTCATATGTAAGAAGGCTTTATATCATAGTCAACGGAAATTATGTCCTTAGCTAGCTGTCAGTAACTGAGAGGATTTGTCCGGACAGTACCTGTGTTTATTGTCTTCATGTTTTATGTACTTCATTGTAAGGGTACTCGTCTGGATAAGTTGGACTTTTTTCTAGTTTGATTTTTAATGTTTTTCTTTTTGTGTATTTATTTTTTAGCCATTCACCACACATAGGGGAGGGTTTGGATCCAAGAAAACGAGTTTAACCCCAACGCAATTTTTGCGCCTGTCCCAAGTCAGGAATATGTTGGTCATTGGCTTGTCCTTGTCTTCTTATAAAATTTTAGTTTCTTGGTATTTGGGTTATTGGATGTGGTTTGTTTCCATTGATTTATTCACTTTTGTTTACCTTTTTGGGCCATTTAGGGCTTGCTATACGGTGTGAGGTTCCACACTGTTGAAGACCGTACGGTGACCCCTACATGCTTTGTTTTGGGTCGTTTTAACGTGTTTATGGGATGTTGTCTCCTTGACATTTACCCCATTTCCTTTCTTTTTCTTGTTTATTATACTTTAGGGAAACTGGACAGAGGAAGGGTAGGTTTGGGTACCTCTAAACCGGTTTAAACCTACCGCTGGATGTTGCTAAGGCCGGTACCAAGTCCGGCTGTCCCGAGTTCCTCTAGTTGTTTACATTTGTCTTTTGTGGTTTTTTATTGTTTTTTTTTAATGAATGTAACAATCGATGCTACCTGTAACCTTGTTGCAAATATTAGATGTTAAAATTAGGTTACATATAAACCTTTGGAAAACAATAAATTATCTATTGATCAATTTATTACCCTAACACAGAACAGGCAGTCAATTTCGTAGTTTTTGCTACTACATGTATAAAAAATAAGATATTTTGCTTGAATTATTAAATACCTTGAGCACAAAAACATTGAACATTCACTTTTTTCACTCCTTGGTTGCCTTACTGTTGACCTCAGTCTGTATCTATTTTTCTATTAATTGTCATTGCTATAAATAAAGTTTCATTTCAGCACACACTTTAATGTTCATTATTATTTTATACCAGCTTCAGAAAAGAACAAGAAGATTTGAAAGCAAAGTTGGAGGAATCAAAGAAAAGAGCAGAATTATTTGATACGTATGTGATATAAATCATGTATATATTGAGAGAACTACAACTTTGATATTTGTCTGTGTCCTGTTAAGTTTCAATGTTAAACTAAAGTGGTGATTTGTGCAAACATTTACCATGTATTTATATTAGTATGCTTAAAGAATGATACTTTCTTCAGAGCTTTTATTTCTTTGCACAAAAATTTAAATACCGAAGTAACTGTAAATTTAGTTTCTGCATATGGCCATTCCGACTACTTATGTCTCTTCATTGCAGATAAAATCTAAACATTAGGAAGAGCATAAGCTAAACAGTTGTAAATTTAATATAAAACAAATTTAATAAAAGATCTACATTAAAAGTAAAATTAGCTAAGTTGAGTTATGCACGAAGGGGTCCTCTTTACTTTAAGCCTTTTTAAATCAGATATTTATGAAATAATTCATGGCAGGTATATGGGTATTGGAAATTTAACCATAGGCCAGGCCTTTATATTCGAATTTAACCCAGAGCGTTAGCAAGGGGTTAGATTTATGAAAATAAGGCTAAGCCTATGATTAAATGACAATAACCATATAACCATATACCTGTAATTCGATTTTGATATGGCAGAAAATGAAATTTTTCATTCTGAAGCGACCTAAGAGAATGCGAATTTGTCGCCTCCATTGCTGTCCGTGTCTATGACGTGACAATTCACAATCTGACGTTCTCAAACAGATGCAAGTTTAAAATTCAAATCGAAAGCAAAACAATACACATTTATGTGTCTAAATGGCATGATTTAGTTAAAAACTGTTCTTAACGTTTATTTCCTTCATATACTAAGACGAACAAAATTTAGAACATTGTTGTTTTTCATTCTGTTTACTCATATTCCGGTACCATTTGCGCATGTGCGAAATATATGGTTATCGAGAATTATACTGGTTGACGATTAACAAGAGTCATATTAGATTGCAAGTTTCTATATAAAATTGTTATTCCGGTCAGCACCGAAGTACTGACTACGGAGTTGGTGTATAACCTTGGAAACAAACAGTTTACTAGCAGTGGCATCACCCAGTAGTATTAAATAACACACAAACCGAAGTTACTTTAAATTGACTTCTGCCTATGGCCACCATGCATATATAGAAAAAAATGAAAGGATATGGATTGACTGTACATGTGACAAAAACGAACACGATACATAGAAAACTCCAGTTTATCAAGGACAGGGCTTTTATTCCTATCAACATCTTGATGTCGCCTGAGGGTCTTCAACCAGAGGTGACCTATATTCACTCCCTCAAGCGAGATCAAGAATGCCCCTAGCTTGAACTTAAGCGGTATTCTTGACAAAAATTATCAAGGCCACTCCCTTGCTCCCCACCCGCCATGTAGTGCCAACTTGGGTGATACTCAGGATTATCCAGCTGAAAACACCAGGGTTACAAGAAGAGAATAAAAATGTTGAGCAAGATCGATCGCAGCTAAAATATGTCATTGAAGCAACTCATGTTGGTAGCTGCCAATGGGGAAAAAAGGTAGAATCGCGCAATGTCTGCCTACAAATATTTGTCATTAAGTAGCATGACGAAAGACAAAAAAACAACATCGAAAGACAATATGCATATTCTGCAGTTTTTTGACGTTTTGAACATAAGTCATATTTGCCGGCATTTTAATCTGCATTGAAAGTTGAAGGAGTCATTAAGATACCAGGATTCCAACAAAGCAAGTTAAACATGTTAACACTGTTTGTAAAAACTACATGGACAACAGATCTAGAATTTTGACAAATAACTGCTGAAGTAAATTAAATTTATAGCAGCGAATTTATTTTGTTACTTCTTTTACCATAATTAACACTGGCTTCCGTATCATCCTGAGTACGTTTTAACTAATCCCTTCATGCAGTGGCGGTTTTTAAAGTAATATTCTTCTTACATATTATGTTTTTTCTTAAAGTCTCAAATTTTGATTTTTTTTTATGTTTTATAACATAGAAAACAGAAGAATTTCCAACTAGAAAATAAGCAACTGATTGATGAGGTACAGAAAAAAGAAAACGAAATAAGCAGGTATTTTTAAACCTATAGATTTTTTTTGTAAAATTCCAAGCCTTAACGGTTTGTTTGTTCTTCATCAAACTTTGTTTGCAGATAACTGTTTCATTTAGAAAGCTACCATTCGTTGCATGTAGCATCAACAAATAGATGAGAAATTTACGATAAACAATATAAAAAACGGCAAATCACTAGTACAGACCGCATTTATGTCCAAGAAAACATCCAGCTACCACAATATTTTCAAGATTATTTTCTGCAAAATCACTTATAAAATTGGTATTTACATAGAATAATGGTATCTTTGCATGGGTAATTATCTCAGTTATTTTTTTTCCAGAAGTTGAATCTTTATTAAAGTCAGTACATTTGTTCGAAATACATAAAGTACCAGTACCTTATCCTGGCCTCGTTAACATTAGTAAAAAACATTCATTGTTAGTGGTGTTAGTAATAAAGATATATCAATAAAGAATAACTTACAATAAGCATTACATTGCAACATAATGAATTCGGAAAATTTGGTTCTCTCCGTCTTTTTGTCTAAAAATATTTTTATTCGAAATCGAACATAACTTGTTTACAAATGTACAGTCTGTCGGTTTGATGAGAGACAGTGCAACTCTGTGCAGTGAACTACACCACCGAAGAAAGAACATTATACTGCAATAGAGCAGTGTCATAACTAAGTAGAATATGTCTCCGCACAAAGCCCCAGTACACCAACAATTTTTATTAAATTACAAAAAAAATGATAACTAGATTTGTAATTGCAAGCAATACCTGATGTCGCAAACGGCAGCCAATTCGATGATTCCATCTTGTTCGCAGCGTCAAAATCTGCCTAGAAATCAATTTTCGTTGAAACATTGATGCGAAATATGAAGAAATTCTGCAAAGCAGTTCCTCAGTTAATGAATCTGTGATATTTTTACGTAAAATGGCGGCCATCTTGGAAATGGCGGCCATTTTGATTTTTTTTCACCGTCATGCATAACTTTACATGGTGTTTCAACTGTGTGCCAAGTATGAAGTGATTCTGTTCAGGCATCTCTGAGCAAAGCTCTGGACAAAATTATTGGAAGTAAAATAATAAAGAAACCGGAATAATAACGAGTGATGATATGTTCGCATGCAAACACAAGTCACCCAAACCAGATTCCATACCCAATTGCTTTTTGAAAAAATGCTGTGTTGTATATTTATCACCAATGATTATAATGATGTGATCTGAAATATTTGTTTCTATTCCTTATTGAAGAACTTCTCTCATAAACTCATTATCTTTTCGTCTATCGGTGTTAGTAGTACTTTGATTCACAGGTTAACACTTCATAAGTATATGTGCTGGATTGCATCAGAAAGGAAGTTGCGTCATAATGGTTTCATTATTGATTCATTGATGAAACCACCATTCAAAGCTTAATATGTACATTTATTGATACTTTAACGTGAAATAAAGCTTTAAGGCTGTGACCTTGACCTTTGACTTTGACCTCATTTTTAAGCTCCAGACTTCCTGAACATTTTGAACGTTGAATGTCTTTTATTATCTTCAGTGGTATTTGAGCTATAAGCAAAAAACGCAAAATTCAGACATCAAAATCGGTTTTCTGTCCATAATGCGAAAACGGTTGGTCCGATAATTTTGGACCCTATGTAACAAATGTAGATCTTAACAAGACACACATTT
Source organism: Modiolus philippinarum (assembly GCA_002080025.1). Classification (NCBI taxonomy): domain Eukaryota; kingdom Metazoa; phylum Mollusca; class Bivalvia; order Mytilida; family Modiolidae; genus Modiolus; species Modiolus philippinarum. The sequence continues at coordinate 146,244 of MJUU01069952.1, read as the reverse complement.
TTGCCATTACATGTTATCAGCTATCTAGGTCTAGGGTCAAAGTTCAAAGTGACCAATGACCTTTCACCTCGGCATTTTTAAATGTAACAAATGTCACCTAAAGTGAATGGAAAAGGTTTCAAGCTTCTGTCTCTTACCGTTTTCGAGAAAAAACATGCTAAAAGAGGTGACGAAAATTTCAAGGGACATAACTCTTGAACGGTACATCATAGAATTTCGGTCCATGTGTAACAAAGGTCCGTCATGACCTAATAAACAGTTTTGCCATAACAATTAATCATCTATCATTTACAGTTTTCGAGATATTCCAATCACAAGATATGAGGTCAAAGTTCAAAGTGAGCAATGACCGTGGTCATTTTGGAAATTCAAAGACCTTCTTGCACATCTTGGGGTGGCTGTCTACATTGGTGCCATGTTTCATTAAGTTTGGAATACCTATCTCTGAGATAATGTTTGGACAAAGTTTGAAAATCCATTGAGGAATAATAATAATAACAAGTGATAATGTGTTTGCAAGCAAACACAGAAGTCGCCCAACCAGAATTAATTCTTAAATGTTCTCTGAAAGAACAATGCGTCCTCGATTTAAGAATTAAGACTTAAAACTCGTCATGATTCTGTCTATCAGTGATATCAGTAATTTTATTAACCTGTACACACTTTGTGGTTGCTTCAGAAAAATCATTTCTATTTATATATTATGAAATAAGGCATTTCCTCTATTGTGTGTAATTATATCAAAATTGTAAATTACACTGAGATACATATCAGTTCCATCGAATTTTGACCACCCATTTTTGAGAAAACTATTACGTCAATTGTTCGAAAACAATTTCCAGGTCATTCCCGGAAGTTGCGTCATAATATTCTTATCACTGATCAACAGTTTAAGGTTAATATGTACATTTATTGATTCTTTTATGTGAAATAAAGTTTTTGGCCATGATCTTGAACTTTGATCTTGACCTCCTTTTGAAGGTCAAATCTTCCTTAACATTTTTTGTATTGAATGTCTCTTTTGTATCTTCAATGGTATTTGAGCTATAAGCAAAAAACCCGAAATCAGACGTCAAAAATCGGGTTCTGGTCCATAGGCCTATAACGGTTGGTCCAATAACTTTGGACCCAATGTAACAAATGTAGGTCTTAACAAGATACACATTTTTTCCATTACATGTTATCAGCTATCTATTATAGTTTATGAGTTAATCCAATGACAAGATCAAGGGTCAAAGTTCAAAGTGACCAATGACCATTGACCTTGGCATTTTTAAATGTAACACATATCACCTAAGATGAATGGAAAAGGTTTCAGGTTTCTATCTCTTACCGTTTTCGAGAAAAACCTACTTAAAAGATATGATGAAATTTTCAAGGGTCACAACTCCTGAACGGTTGACCATAGAGTTTCGGTCTAAATGTAACAAATGCCGGGCATGACCTAACTAACATTTTTGTCATTACATTGTATTAGCTATCTGTTACAGTTTCCGACTTAATCCGATAATAAGATTTGGGGTCAAAGTTCAAAGTGACCAATGATGGTGGTCATTTGGAAAATTTCAACACCAGATGCACATCTTTGGGTGGTGATCTATCGACCTGTGAAGTTTGATAATGATTGGGCAAGTGATTTCTGATAATTTGGTTGGACAAGATGATTTTTGAGGCGGAATAATAATAACGAGTGATGATATGTTTGCATGCAAACACAAGTCGCCCAAACCAGATTCCATACTCAACTGCTTTTTCAAAAAAATGCTGTGTTGTATATGTACCGCCAATGATTGTAATAAGTTGTTCTGAAATATTTTTTTTTATTCCTCATGTAAGAATTAGTTTCTTAAACTCATTATGTTTCCGTCTATCAGTGCGATTAGTGCTTTGATTCGTCAGAAAGTTGTGTCATTATGACTACCCATCTCTGAGATAAAGTTTGGACAAAGTTTGTAAAATCCGTTGAGGAATAATAATAATAAAAATGTTTTGTAATTTTTTCACCAATGATAAATGTGTTCTGAAATAATTTCCTTTTTTATTCATCATGTAAGAATTTGTGTCTTCAACTCATTATGTTTTCATCGAACAGTGCTAGTTGTGCTTTTATTCAAGATGAAAACTTCATATCCTGTTTCATCCCGAGGTTTAATCATATAATATAATCATTTCTATTTTTAAATATTACATGGTGTTTTTTTTTTTTTGGTTACATAAAGTTTTATCAGTATCAATTATTTAGCTGTATGACTACCAGTAATTAAACTGTCAAATCTAAAGTTGATAAATACCACATGCATAACACTGGTTGTTTTAGGTAAAATATTTTACTAGTTAATTAGAACAGATGGTTTATATTTCCACAATTATTTAAATATATTTATATACCTGTCATCACCTACACCACTAATAAAATTCTAATTTCAGTTGATGTAAAGGTTATCAATGTCAAACCACAAATGATATATAAAGAAGTAATTTTCATTCATTTAAATAGCAAGAAATGATCAAATAATTTTGGACCAATATAACAAATAAAGATCTTAACAAGACACACATTTTTTCCATTACTTTTAATCAGCTATCTTCTATGGTTTAAGAGTTGTTACAAAAACAAGGTTTAGGGTCACAGTTCAAAGTGACTATTGACCTTTGACTCTAGCATTTTAAATGTAAGACATATCACCGAAGTTGAATGGAAAAGGTTTCAGGTTTCTATCTCTTACCGTTTTCGAGAAAAACCTACTTAAAAGATATGATGAAACTTTCAATGGTCATAACTCCTGAACGTTCGATCTAAATGTAAGAAATGTCCGTCATGACCTAACTAACATTTTTGTCATATATTTTATCAGCTATCTTTTACAGTTTCAGAGTTAATCCAATAATAAGATGTGGGGTCAAAGTTCAAAGTGACCATAGACGGTGGTCATTTGAAAATTTCAACACCCAAGTGCACATCTTTTGGTGGTGATCTACCTTCCTGTGAAGTTTGATTGAGATTGGACAAGTAGTCTTTGAGAATTTGGTTGGACAAAATGATTTTTAGAGGCGGAAAAATAATAATAACGAGTGATAATATGTTTGCATGCAAACACAAGTCACCCAAACCAGATTCCACAACAAATTGCTTTTTGAAAAAGTGCTGTGTTGTATACTTATCACCAATGATTGAAAAAAGTATTTTGAAATATGTAAGAACTAGTGTCATAAACTCATTATCTTTTCATCTATCAGTGTAAGTAGTACTTTGATTACTTGGTTAACACTTCATTAGTATATGTACTTGATTTCATCAGAAAGGAAGTTGCGTCATAATGGTTTCATTATTGATTCATTGATGAAACCAACATTCAAAGCTTAATATGTACATTTATTGATACTTTAACGTGAAATAAAGCTATAGGGCTGTGACCTTGACCTTTGACCTTGACCTCATTTTGAAGGTCCAGACTTCCTGAACATTTTGTACGTTGAATGTCTTTTAGTATCTTCAATGGTATTTGAGCTATAAGCAAAAAACGCAAAATTCGGACATCAAAACCATAAAACGAAAACGGTTGGTCCGATAATTTTGGACCCTATGTAACAAATGTAGATCTTAACAAGACACACATTTTTGCCAATACATGTTATCAGCTATCTATTACGGTTTATGAGTTATTACAAAAACAAGGTCTAGGGTCAAAGTTCAAAGTGACCAATGACCTTTGACCTTGGCATTTTTAAATGTAACACATATAACCTAAATTGAATGGAAAAGTTTTCAGGTTTCTATCTCTTACCGTTTTTGAGAAAAAACATGCTAAAAGAGGTGACGAAACTTTCAAGGGGCATAACTCTTAACCGGTGCACCATAGAATTTCGGTCCAAATGTAACGAAGGTCCGTCATGACCTAATAAACATTTTTGCGATAACAATTAATCACCTATCATTTACAGTTTTCGAGATATTCCAATCACAAGATTTGAGGTCAAAGTTCAAAGTGACCAATGACCGTGGTCATTTTGGAAATTCAAAGACATTCCTGCACATCTTGGGGTGGTTGTCTACATTGGTGCCATGTTTCATTAACTTTGGAATATCCATCTCTGAGATAATGTTTGGACAAAGTTGGAAAAATCCATTGAGGAATAATAAACAATAAGTCACAAAACTTCGTTTGGGTGACTTAATAAGAAACGGTGCAAACACAAGAAGTCGCCAAACTTTGTTTGGGCGACTTAATAAGAAGAACTAGATTTGCAATTGCAAGCAATAGCTGATGTCGCCCCTGGCAGCCAATTCGATGTTTCCATCTTGTTCGCAGCGTCAAAATCTACCTAGAAATCAATTTTCGTTGAAATCGGACAAAGTTGAAATTTTGACGTAAAATGGCGGCCATTTTGAAAATTTTATTACCGTCATGCACAACTTCACGTGGTGTTTCAACTTTGTGCAAAGTATCAAGTGATTCTGTTCAGGCATTTCTGAGTAAAGCTCTGGACAAAATTATTGGAAGTAAAATAATAAAGAAACCGGAATAATAATAATAATAACAAGTGATAACTGTGTTCGCAAGCGAAACACAAAAGTCTCCCAAGCGAACTCCCATATCGCATTTCAAGGCATTACGAGACTCCCTGAAGAAAAAAAATTGGGCAGGGGTTCCCCTTATAACGTACATACTACATATTTCTCAAAATTCTTATTTTTTATCAGAAAACTCAATTTTTCTACAAAAAAAAATACATTTATGGTTTTGTTTCCATGACAAACAAGTGCTCTTTTGTGCATTACACCCAATTTCAGACCCTTTCCAAAAAAAAAAATAATAATAATTGGGGAGGGGTTCCCCTTATAAGGTTTGTAATACATATTTCTCAAATTCCTTCTTTTTTAAAAAAAAAAATCTGATTTTTTCAACAACAAAAATAAGTTTGTGGTTTTGCTTCCATGTCAACCAAATGCTCTTTTGTAAATTAAACCCAATTTCAGACCTCTTTTCAAAGAAAATTTGGGCAGGGGTTCCCCTTATAATCTATGTAATACAGATTTCTCAAAATTTTCTTTTTTATCAGAAAACCTGATTCTTCAAAAAAAAAAATTTAGGCAGGGGTCCCCCTAATAACCTATGTTATACATATTTTTCAAAATTTCTTCTTTTTTATAAAAAAAATCTGATTTTTCAACAAAAAAATAGTTCCTGGTTTTGCTTCCATGTCAACCAAATGCTCTTTTTTCCATTAAACCAAATTTCAGACCTCTTTCCAAAGAAAATTTGGGCAGGGGTTTGTTCCCCTTATAACCTATGCAATACAGATTTCTCAAAATTCCTTTTTTCATCAGAAAACTCAATTTTTGTACAAAAAAATATGTTTATGGATTTGTTTCCATGACAAACTAGTGCTTTTTTGTCCATTACACCCAATTTCAGACCCTTTCCAAAAAAAAATTGGGCAGGGGTTTCCCTTATAAGCTATGTAATACATATTTCTCAAAATTCTTTCTTTTTTATCAGAAAACCTGATTTTTTTTTTAAAAAGTAAGTTTCTGGTTTTGCTTGCATGGCAAACAAATGCTCTTTTGTCCATTACACCCAATTTCAGACCCCTTTCCAAAGAAAATTTGGGCAGGGATTCCCCTTATAACCTATGTAATACATATTTCTCAAAATTCCTTTTTTTATCAGAAAACTCAATTTTTCAACAAAAAATAGTCTGGTTTTGTTTCCATGGCAACCAAGTGCTCTTTTGTCCATTACACCCAATTTCAGACCCTGTCCAAAACAAATTTCGGCAGGGGTTCCCCTTATAAGCTATGTAATATATATTTCTCAAAATTCCCAATTTTTTATCAGAAAACCTGATTTTCAAAAAAAAAAAAAATAAGCTTTTGGTTTTGTTTCCATGGCAACCAAATGCTCTTTTGTCCAATACACCTAATTTTAGACCATTTCCAAAAAACAATTGGGCAGGGGTTCCCCTTATAAGCTATGTAATACATATTTCTCAAAATTCCTTCTTTATTATCAGAAAACATGATTTTAAAAAAAAATAAGTTTTGGTTTTGTTTCCATGGTAACCAAATGCTCTTTTGTCCATTAAACCCAATTTCAGATCTTCTTCCAAAAAATTGGACATGGGTTCCCCTTATTATATGTATTGCTGTAATAAAAATATAATCATTTATAGCATAAAGTACTACATGTATTTTCTCAAAATTTCCATTTTTTGGCTTTGTTTCCATGACAACCAAAGTTATTTTGAAATTTCCAATGCTGTAGAACCCTTTCTTAAATTACAAACATCTTTTCTATGATGTTTCATTGAGCTAGCATTCAAAGTTTTTGAGATACAGTGAGAAATATGGTGAAAAATATCCAAAATTTCATTTTCCCATAGGGTTAACATTGGCGACCCCACCCCTTTTTGAACCCCCCAAATGTACCCTTAATGAACCCCCTTTTGAAAAAATTTTGTCTCTTGCACAACTAGATATATGGGGCTAACTTCCCACAAAGTTTCAAAGTTCAAGGTCTGATGGTCTCTGAGATCCTCTTCGGACAACTTCATTCGGACGAGAATAAAGAAAGAAAGAAGAACTAGATTTGCAATTGCAAGCAATAGCCGATGTCACCCCAGACTCCCCATTCGATGATTCCACCTTGTTCGCAACCTCAAAATCTACCTAGAAATCAATTTTCATTGAAATCGGACAAAGTCCAACTTTTTACGCATTTCGGCAGCCATCTTTGAAATGGCGGCCATTTTGAAAATTTTTGTCACATAGATTCCTTCGTGTCATCTTACTTAACATTTATGCAAAATATGAACTAATTCCTATAAGCAGTTCCTGAGATATAGAATCCCAAATTTTTCAACGTAAATTGGCGGCCATCTTGAAAATGGCGGCCATTTTGAAAATTTTAAACGCACAGCATACAACTTCAGATAAGGTTCCAACTTTATGTAAAGTTTGAATTCAATTGGTCCAGCCATTTAAAAATAATCGCTCGGACAAAAATTATTGGAAGAATAAGAATAAGTATAATAATAATAATCAGAAGAAACGTAGAATAACAACATGTCACCCAGACAAAGTCTGGGGTGACATAATAAGAATAATAATCAGAAGAAACGTAGAATAACAACATGTCACCCCGACAAAGTCTGGGGTGACATAATAATAATAACTAGATTTGCAATTGCAAGCAATAGCCGATGTCAGCCCAGACAACTAATTCGATGATTCCATGTTGTTCGCAGCGTTAAAATCTACCTAGAAATCAATTTTCGTCGAATTCTGACAAAGTTGAAATTTTGACGTATTTTGGCGGCCATCTTGGAAATGGTGGCCATTTTGAAAATTTTAAACATACAGCATATAACTTCAGATGGTGTTCCAACTTTGTGCAAAGTTTGAAATCATTCCATCCAGCCATCTCAAAATAATCGCTCGGACAAAAATTATTGGAAGAAGAAAAAAAAACAATAATAATAAGAATAGAGAAGAAGAAACGTAGAATAACAACATGTCACCCCGACAAAGTCTGGGGTGACATAATAATAATAACCAGAAGAAACGTAGAATAACAATATGTCACCCCGACTCGTCTGGAGTGACATAATAATCAGAAGAAACGTAGAATAACAACATGTCATCCCGACTACGTCTGGGGGTGACATAACTAGATTTGCAATTGCAAGCAATAGCTGATGTTGCCCCAGACGTCCAAGTCGATGATCTATCTTGTTCGCAGCATCAAAATCTACCTAGAAATCAATTTTCGTTGAAATCGGACAATGTTGAAATTTTGACGTATTTTGGCGGCCATCTTGAATACGGCGGACATTTTGCAAAATTTTTTCGCATAAATTCCTTCCTCTAATCTTATTAAACATTAATACAAAATATGAACAAATTCTGCAATTCAGTTACTGATTTATATAATCCTCAATATTTTGACGTAAAATGGCGGCCATCTTGAAAATAGCAGCCATTTTGAAATTTTTGTTAGTGCATGCACATCTTCCCATGATGGTTCAACTTTGTGCCAAGTATGAATGAATTCTGTCCAGGTATCTTTGAGAACGAAGCCGGACAAAAATCATTGGAAGAAAATAAAAGAGAAAAGCAATAACAATACTAGATTTGCAATTGCAAGCAATAGCTGATGTCGCCCCTGGCAGCCAATTCAATGATTCCATCCTGTTCGCAGCATCAAAATCTACCTACAAATCAATTTTCAGTGAAATCCGACAAAGTTGAAATTTTGACGTATTTCGGCAGCCATCTTGGAAACGGCGGCCATTTTGAAATTTTTTGCCGGTGCATGCACATCTTCTCAAGTTGATCTAACTTTGTGCCGAATATGAATGAATTCTGTCCAGGCATCTCTGAGAAAATACGCGGACAAAAATCCTTGGAAGAAAGAAAGAAAGAAAGAAAGAAAGAATAATAATAACAAAGAAACGGACCAATAACAATATGTCGTCCGGACTACGTCTGTGGCGACATAATAAAAATAAGAAACGCAACAAAAACAATAAGTCTCCCAACTTCGTTTGGGAGACTTAATAATAACAAAGAAACGGAACAATAACAATATGTCTCCCCGACTACGTCTGGGGCGACATAATAACGAGTGATGATATGTTTGCATGCAAACACAAGTCACCCAAACCAGATTTCATGCTCAATTACTCTTTGAAAAAATGCTGTTTTTATATTTATCAGTAATGATTGTAATAATGTGTTCTGAAATATTTGTTTTTATTACTAATTCTTAAACTCATCATGTTTTCGTCTATCAGTGCTATTAGGGCTTTGATTCACAGGTCAAAATATTTCTTGATTGCGTCAGAAAGAAAGTTGCATCATAATGTTTTCATTATTGATTCATCGATGAAACAAACATTCCAAGCGTAATATGTACATTTATTGATACTTTAACATGAAATAAAGTTATGCGGGTGTGACCTTGACCTTTGACCTTGAACTCATTTTGAAGATTCAGTGTTCCCGAACATTTTGTAAGTTGAATGTTTTTTTGTATCTTCAATGGTATTTCAGCTATAAGCAAAAAACCCAAAAATCGGACATCAAAGTCGGTTTTTGGTCCAAAGGTCCAAAACGGTTGGTCCAATAATTTTGGACGCTATGTAACAAATGTAGATCTCAACAAGACACACATTTTTGCCATTACATGTTATCAGCTATCTATTGAGGTTTATGAGTTAATCCAATGACAAGGTCTTGGGTCAAAGTTCAAAGTGACCAATGACCTTTGACCTTGGCATTTCTAAATGTAACACATATCACCTAAGTTGAATGGAAAAGGTTTCAGGTTTCTATCTCTTACCGTTTTCGAGAAAAAGCATGTTAAAAGATGTAATGAATTTTTCAAGGGGCATAACTCATGAACGGTTCATCATAGAGTTTCGGTCTAAATGTAAGAAATGTCCGTCATGACCAAACAAACATTTTTGTCATTACATTTAATCATCTATCTTTTACGGTTTCAGAGTTATTCCAATAAGAAGGTTTGAGGTCAAAGTTCAAAGTGACCAATGACCGTGGTCATTTTGGAAATTTTTAGACCTTCCTGCACATCCTTAGGTTGGTATCTACAATGGTACCAAGTTTCATAAAGTTTGGTCCACCCATCTCTGAGGAAATGCTTGGACAATGTTTGAAAAATCATTGAGGAATAATAATAATAATAACTAGATTTGCAATTACAAGCAATAGCTGATGTCGCCCCTGGCAGCCAATTCGATGATTCCATCTTGTTCGCAGCGTTAAAATCTACCTAGAAATCAATTTTCGTTGAAATCCGACAACGTTGAAATTTTGAGGTAAAATGGCGGCCATCTTGGAAATGGCGGCCATTTTGAACATTTTTTTCGTAGCCTGCACTTCTCGGTATGGTGATATAACTTCCTGCTAAGTTTCATTTGCCTACCTCAGACCGTCTTCCCAAAATAGTCCGGACAAAAATGTGTGGAAGAACAATAATAATAATAACGAGTGATAATATGTTTGCATGCAAACACAAGTCACCCAAACCCGATTCCATACCCAATTGCTTTTTGAAAAAATGCTGTGTTGTATATTTATCACCAATGACTGTAATAACTGAAATATTAGTTTTTATTCCTGATGTAAGATTTAGTGTAATAAACTCATTATGTTTTCATCTATCAGTGTTAGTAGTACTTTGATTCACAGGTTAACACTTCGTAAGTACTATATGTACTGGATTGCATCAGAAAGAAAGTTGCGTTATAATGGTTTCATTATTGATTCATTGATGAAACCAACATTCAAAGCTTAATATGTACATTTATTGATACTTTAACATGAAATAAAGCTTTAGGGCTGTGACCTTGACCTTTGACCTTGACCTCATTTGGAAGGTCCAGACTTCCTGAACATTTTATATGTTGAATGTCTTTTAGTATCTTCAATGGTATATGAGCTAGAAGCAAAAAAACACAAAATTCGGACATCAAAATCGGTTTTCGGCCCATAAACCGAAAACGGTTGGTCCGATATTATTTGGACCCTATGTAACAAATGTAGGTTTTAACAAGATACACATTTTTGCGATTACATGTTATCAGCTATCTATTACGGTTTATGAGTTATAACAAAAACAAGGTCTGGGGTCAAAGTTCAAAGTGACCAATGACCTTTGACCTTGGCATTTTCAAATGTAACACATATCACCTAAATTGAATGTAAAAGGTTTCAGGTTTCTATCTCTTACCGTATTCGAGAAAAAAAAACATGCTAAAAGAGGTGACGAAACTTTCAAGGGGCATAACTCTTGAACGGTGCATCATGGAATTATGGTCCAAATGTAACAAAGGTCCGTCATGACCTAATAAACATTTTTGCCATTACAATTAATCAGCTATCATTTACAGTTTTCGAGATATTCCAATCACAAGATTTGAGGTTAAAGTTCAAAGTGACCAATGACCGTGGTCATTTTGGAAATTCAAAGACCTTCTTGCACATCTTGGGGTGGTTGTCCACATCGGTGCCATGTTTTATTAAGTTTGGAATACCCATCTCTGGGATAATGTTTGGACAAAGTTTGAAAAATCCATTGAGGAATAATAATAATAATGAAAGGTCCAATTGTTCAAAGAACAATTGCAAGGTCTTTCACGCTTCAGATTCAAAAAAGATCTGTTATTATTATTATTTTATTATTATTTTTTTAAATAATTATTTTTTTCCATTATTTCCATTATTATTATTATCCT
>MJUU01069952.1:123005-133602 GCA_002080025.1 Modiolus philippinarum | reverse complement strand
TTTATGAGAGGAGTATTTTTGCAACACAATGTTTTCATAAATTTTTTATCGTTTCCGAGATATCGCGATAACAAAATTTCGAATGGCGGCCATTTTGAAAATGGCGGACGAAAATTTTTTTTTGACCAACCAGAAATGTAGATCTTTATGAGAGGAGTATTTTTGCAACACAATGTTTTCATAAATTTTTTATCGTTTCCGAGATATCGCGATAACAAAATTTCGAATGGCGGCCATTTTGAAAATGGCGGACGAAAATTATTTTTTTGACCAACCAGAAATGTAGATCTTTATGAGGTGAGTATTTTTGCAACACAATGTTTTCATAAATTTTTTATCGTTTCCGAGATATCGCGATAACAAAATTTCGAATGGCGGCCATTTTGAAAATGGCGGACAATTTTTTTTTACCCCAGATTTGTTATCAGGGTCATTAAAGCTTCCTGGATACCAAATTTCATCAAATTCCGATAACTTTGAGAAATCGTCAAAATTAGGGGTCAAAAACGCGTAACCGGGGTCGCGACCCCAAAAAATTTTTTTGCATGACAAATCATCCTGAGGATGAAAGAAACATTTTCCCCTATTCAGAATACGGTTTCTGAGTTTAAATGATAACAAGAAAAACGGCAGTCGGGGAGATAACTCTGTAATGAAAAAGTTTTCGGTCGTGGCCCTCATTTTGAAATAGCTTTTCGCTAATTGGTTTATTGTATAAAGTATCAAAATGATATGTCGCGAACTTTTTTTGGCAAAGTAAAAAACAAACGGCGGGAAAAAAAAGAATAATAATAATAATAAACAGAAGAAATACAGAAAGGTCTTTCCGTCTGAAACGGGAAAGACCTTAATATTAAGAAACGGAGCAAAAACAATAAGTCGCCAAACTACGTTTGGGCGACTTAATAAGAAACGGAGCAAAAACAATAAGTCGCCAAACTTCGTTTGGGCGACTTAATAAGAAACGCAACAAAAACAATAAGTCTCCCAAACTTCGTTTGGGAGACTTAATAATAAGAAACGCAACAAAAACAATAAGTCTCCCAAACTTCGTTTGGGAGACCTAATAATAACAAAGAAACGGACCAATAACAATATGTCGTCCCGACTATATCGGGGGCGACATAATAATAATAATAAGAAACGCAACAAAAACAATAAGTCTCCCAACTTCGTTTGGGAGACTTAATAAGAAGAAGAAAAAGAAGAAACAGAACAATAACAATATGTCGCCCCGACTACGTCTTGGGCGACATAATTATAATTCAATCAATTAATTATTTGCTGTAGTCTATTCAGCATTTGACTGAATTTTTCTGCGTGTAATCATGTAGCTATTGTCTACAACTGAATAATTTTAGCTAATCAATCGATTTTGTAATTTGACTTTTTATTTGCTACAGTCAATTTTTGACCAGCTTTTCTTTATATTTCAGTATACTATGTGTAGATCTTTAGCTATTGTCTACAATTGAATAATTTTGGCTAATCAATCGATTTTGTAATTCGACTTTTTATTTGCTACAGTCAATTTTTGACTAGCTTTTCTTTATATTTCAGTAATTTACTGAATTCATTTCTATAGCCATTTACTATGCGTAGATCTTTAGCTATCGTCTACAATTGAATAATTTTGGCTAATCAGTCGATTTTGTAATTCGACTTTTTATTTGCTATAGTCAATTTTTGACCAGCTTTTCTTTATATTTCAGTATTTTACTGAATTCATTTCTATAGCCATTTACTATGCGTAGATACTTTCAGATGCAATTAGCATGTTTGCGGGAGATTTCTAATCAGTTGTGGGCGTGTCTTAAACACGTGTAAGACAGTAGAAGATATATGATTTCATAATTTGTAATTAGAAGAATGTGCGATTTGCTTTTATCGATCTGCAATATTGATTATTAGTGGAATTACATTAGCTACTTCGTGAGATAATTACAAGGTTGTATTTACAATCATCATATTATTCACACATTCAGATAGTTTTTGTGGAAATTATGTTAGTGACATAAGACATTTGTTTCCTGTCTTTGTTGATAAATTTTCTTCGTTGAAAAATTTAAGAGTTATTGTGTGGTCAGATGATGCAATAAGATGAGGCTTAGAATGTCCAACATATGTGTATTCTTTTCTGCAATTTATTTTGACCATCTTTATCTTTGAATGATCATGTATGCATCCGCTTCAATTTTTTCAGATATAATAGGAATTCTGCTGTAGATTTGTTTATAGTTACCTGTTTATTGATAACTGTTTCACAATTTAATGATTTCATCATTACTGTGAATTATGACAATTTCTTAGCTCTTTCGCAATCTTGTTTATTTTTGCTTTATTACGTACGTCTTTATAATGTCGCAATTTGTGTTAAATATGAACAGCTAGATCATCTGCCAGTTCTGCAATCAACAAAATGATATAAGTAAAACCCAAAACGAGGAAAAACTACTTCACTGCTTGTGATAGACTGGCCAATGATGCCTGTCTGAAATCCGTTAAATAATAAAATATGTTACAGACCAAAGCGTAGTTAGCCAGGGTGAAGCACTTATCAGTCTATACTTGGAAAGAGCGACCAAAAAATAAAGCATTTTTTGTTAAAGCTATGAAGTTGAAACCTTTAGTAGACGTTTAGTCAATAACGAAATTTAGCGCTTGCAGTTCTAATTGTTGCACTAACTTGACCTGTCTTTTCGGTGACTGAGTCGAATATATATGTAAAGGCGCCTGCTCACCCTTGATGTTGATAATATCAAGGATTTCTTGAAACCTATTTGAACTGGTTAAGCATTATAGACGCGATGACATGGTAAAAAAAGAAATAAATTTATAAAGCTCCGTGTCCTTTTAACGGAGATAGAAGACTAAAATTTGGCGGGAAACAGATCTCGCTAAATTTTTCCTTAATTTGAAATCCCCCCTTTTTTTGGTCTAAAAGCTAGGATGTGATAACAAGTTCATTGGTCCTGGTACTGTGTCTGATGTTTGTATCCTTAATGATTTTGATACAATTGTGAAAACAGGGTCGTATATTTCCTTTATGGGCTTGTAGAGTTCAATCATGTCCCCTCTTACCCTTCTGTAATACATCAGGAAACGAATACCGAAGCAAGAAAAGGAAAGGGGAAATTCTAAAATCATAAATCCAACATCACGGCAATTCACAGCAACACGAATTGAGACAGTATGACAAAGACAAAACAAATAAACAAAAATGAACAAGAACACCACAGAACTAAAGCACTAGCAGTGTGAACCCCTATACAATCTGAGGTATCATCAGGTGCTCCGGAAGGATAAGCATGATCTGCTAAACGCGTAGCACCCGTCACACTGCTAGTGAAAAGTCCGGTAACTCAAAGTTGGCAGTTTCAGATTTTTTCAATCTATCTGGATAAGAGAGGTTGCCAAGACCCAGAAGCTGTTTTGTTGCTTTCTTCTCGACCTTTTCAACTTTGTCGACAAGTTTCTTCTGATATGGTACCCAAATGGAACGTGCATAATCAAGTTGTGACCGTACCATAGATTTATAGAGTGGTAAAAATGTCTCAGCAGTTAAGATCTTGAATGATCTTATTAAAGCAAAGATGGAGTTAGCCTTAAGAACTTCTTCGCTTATGTGTTTTTCTTTCAAATTTTAGATTGTTATCGACTATAATGCCAATAACTTTTTCTTCCTCTCGTTTTCCCAATACCTTGCCACATTAGTTTATAGCTGGTCTCCTGTGCATTCTTGTCTCTGGTAATAGTCATGTGTTTATATTTGACTGCGTGAAATTTTAGGAGCCAGGTATTACCCCAATCCTCTAGTTTTGACAGATCTTGTTGCATAATAACTTTATTTCCTCTGTCGGTGTACTCCTCCGAAAATAAAACTTTTCTGAACTATTTGAAACATATATACATGTCAAGTACAAAGACTAACAAGCGTTCGTTACAAGATCGTTGTGCGTTCGTTCCAAGATCGCAATTTTATTCAACAAATTACAATATTTATTTCATGTGAAGTTTTGTGAAATTAAAACAGGTATATAAAGACTGTGAATGCCAGAGGTACCCGAACCTACATTGGAGTACAAAAAAATTCTTATGTCATTAGGGCTCTTATACATCAGGGCATTTCACATCCAAACTTCTATGGCAATATCATTTACAAAGCGCATAAATTCAAAAATTGTCCTTCAAACTTATTAATCCGTTGAACAAACTTATTCATAAAGGATATAAATACAGCATTGTTGTTAAATCGTTACTTCTGGTTTTTGTTGGCAAAAATATTGATCATCTCCTAAATGCTTTACACCATAACTAAATTTAAACAATTTTTCATATTGGCAGTATTTGGCATTGCACAATATCATGTTCTTCTTTCATAATTGATGACGTTGTTATACCAAATCTATTTAGAAGTACTTCAATTGAAGTTTCATATGTAAGAAGGCTTGATATCATAGTCAACGGAAATTATGTCCTTAGCTAGCTGTCAGTAACTGCAAGCATTTGTCCGGACAGTACCTGTGTGTATTGTCTTCATGTTTTATGTACTTCATTGTGAGGGTACTCGTCTTGATAAGTTGGACTTTTTTTCTAGTTTGATTTTTACTGTGAGTCTTTTTGTGGATTTATTTTTTAGCCATTCACCACACATAAAGGGAGGGTTTGGATCCAAGAAAACGAGTTTAACCCCACCGCAATTTTTGCGCCTGTCCCAAGTCAGGAATATGTTGGTGATTGACTTGTCCGTGTCTTCTTATAAAATTTTAGTTTCTTGATATTTGGGTTATTGGATGTGGTTTGTTTCCATTGATTTATCCACTTTTTTACACCTTTTGGGGCCATTTAGGGCTTGCTATATGATGTGAGGTTCCTCACTGTGTTGAAGACCGTACGGTGACCCCTAGAGGCTTTGTTTCGGGTCGTTTTAACCTGGATATGGGATGTTATCTCCTTGACATTTACCCCATTTCCTTTCTTTTTCATAGTGTATGTTATTGCACACAGTATAGCCCAGAAAACAATCAATCATTGCTAAAAATGGGTCAAAATTGGTTAGGCTGCACTGAATGCTGGTTAACTGCACTATGTAGTGTACAACAACACAAGTAATTCAACTTAGGGTGGGATGACGGAAAAAGAACTAAATATACTAATTCTAAAATGAATAGAATAGTTAAAAAATTTAAGGATGTAATACGAGAGTCATATAAAACTCGACAGAAATAAGGGTGGAAGGGGGCGGGTCACTGTACTGTAAATATCCTACACCACTATCAAAACCGTCCGTGCGGAAAGAGGACCAAAAACCCAAATAAACTAAATACCAAAAACCCTCTATAAACCTAACGTAAACAGTGAAGAAATATAATTATCCACGGTTTGTTATTTAATATATTACAAAGAGGAGTGGTCCAGCAACCTGATTCTTTAGGGATACCTGACGTTACTGATTTCATTCGGATTCTTGACCATTTATAATCACCTTTTGCTTTGAAATTCGAAGGGGGGATCATGATATTTTGACTGTAGAAGCCATTGTAAAACTGCCGAGTGAGCTATCTTTGACAGAAAAATACATATCAAAGATAAATATGTAGCAAATTTGTCCGCATATAACGGTGAAATTCCTAGCTTTCCAGTGACGGGGAATCCTTCTACAGACTGATTTTAACCGCAAGTTCTATGTTTTAAAATTCCCACATCAAAAACTTTTCGTTACGGAAGATAACATTAATACAGTACTTTTAGAAAAAAGACGGGGGTAGTATGAAAATAATCCGGAAAACTGGGATGTACTTTCAAAGTTAAACTTTAATAAAGGGAAGTAATTCATCAAAAAGGGGCGTGGTCACGTGATTTTATCTCATGAATAAAATACCCCCGATTCTTCCTTATGCTGAGATAAAGCCACATTGTTTTGTTGAGAATAGTTATTTTTCGTTCATGAACTCAATAATATTGTTTCTGAGTATCTTCTCTATTATCTTGCACATCACTGATGTTAGGCTAACTGGTCGATAGTTTCCAGTTTGTGATCTGTTCCCCTTCTTGAAGATGGCACTGACCCCTGCTAGCCTCCAGTCTTCAGGAACAGCTTCATCATTCAAATGATTGGTCATAGATTATCTTTAGAGGTTAATTATGGACAAGGAAAGTTCTTTCAGGAGTCAAGGGTGCAATTCATAAAGACCAGGTGACTTATCTATTTTCAAGTTATCTAGTTCTTTTTGAGGCACTGGCCCCTGCTAGCCTCCAGTCTTCAGGAACAGCTTCATCATTCAAATGATTGGTCATAGCTTATCTTTAGAGGTTAATTATGGACATGGAAAGTTCTTTCAGGAGTCTAGGGTGCAATTCATCAAGACCAGGTGACGTATCTATTTTCAAGTTATCTAGTTCTTTTTGATTTTTTTCCACTGTTATTTCTATTGTATTCATTGTATTTTGAATTTGTTTGTATCTATTTTGTGTGTGTCACCTTCAGGTTCTTCTGTATAAACACTGTGATGAAATTTACCAATATGTCTGCCTTTCCTTGTCTTCGTTTGTTTTTGATGAATTGGTGTTGTCTGGGTTGGTATAGAGTTTTCAGCTTAGATTTTGTGTAGCTCCAAATTACTTTAGGATTTTGTATTGCTTGTCAGCTTAAATCCTTCTCGTATTTTTTCTTTAGCTTGTTAACTTCTGATTTAACTTTGTTTCTAATGTTGTTATATTAGATCATCATTCCTGGTTATTTTTCTTGCTAGGTTGCTTTTTTCTAATTTTATCTCATGTTGCTTGATCGATTGGAAAGGTGTTTTTCTTTTTCCCATAGCTTGATCTCAATCAGGTTTTACTCGTTTTTCGGTTTATGGACTTCCAAATGTTTTGCTTTGATCTGCACTGATGAGGCATAAGTTGTCGAAATGCGCATATGCTGAAAATAAATTAACAGTGACCTCGTTACTTTGTTATTGATAAAGCTCTCTTTGGTATATATTGGTTTTCCATGTCCTTAAGTTGTGATAAATAAGTGTTCCAGTTGGAATCAACTGTGTTGCTCGGGCTAAAGATCTTCGACCAATCTTGCTCTCTGATTTTATCATTGAAATCTTTGTAATTTCCCTTATGTATATCCTCTTTGGTTTATATCTTTTTTTATGTTTACATAGCATGCAATTAAATTTGAAGGTGATCACACAATGGTCACTTTTTCCTAGGTTCTGGAGTATTCTATTTTTGATACCATGTGTTCCTCGTTTGTTATAACTAATCTAATATACAGTGCTTACTATTTCCTCTCCATCATGTAGGTTTTGAAATGTGCTTGAATAAATAGTTGCCCTGAAGTTTATCTATAAATCTATACTCTTATGTTTCATTACTATCGCCTTTTTAGTTCCAAGATTCCCATTCAATGTCTTGATAGTTAAAATCGCCAATCATATTATTAAGTATATGTGAATACCCCTTTCTCCGGTACGATGGTGAGAACTGGGCAACTGCACCATGCATTCAACGTGTAGAATGGGTCTTAGTCTCTCGGGGCCAAGACATGCAGGCTAACGGCGGCGCATATCGTAGTTTGGGCTTTGAGTTCTCCAAAGTCCTTCTACACCAAAATAGATCGACCCACCAAGGCATTCGACTGCGAAGTCGCAAGAGTCGGCGGAAACCAGGGAAGATCAACGGTTCCAAAATTATATTGCAAATGGAGTGGGCGTCCCTCCAGGTTTGCCGTGAGAGACCCATATAGGTATTCAAGGCGATAAACCACCATACTACTACTTAAATCTATCTCATCTAGGTCTTTTAGTCTTATATTCTTGGCTACCACTTGACGGTGATCAGTTAATAAGACAGACTAGAAGTTTATCAGAATTTTTCAAGTTAATCTCATCTTCAGATTCTCCTCACAGTTTGTGTCTGACTTTATTTCAATAGCTTCTCACTGATTTTCTACATAATCCTCTTCCTGTGATATTTTCAATATTTTTTAAGAAAATCTGAAAATTTTTCTTGTCAACGAGGGAATATTATGGAGCACTTGCTTCGCGTCTACTGTTTTTTTGGTTTCATTTCAGTGATTCCTATACTATTTGGCTTCGTATCTTGTGTTCTGATTTCTTATTCTGTTAGTCTATTCATAAGTTTGTCTGCATTTGTTTAAAAATAATTTAAATGAGGTAAAGATTGAAACCATTTACATTTTTCGTGTTGTTTAAAATTGAAACATCTGAACTCATACAAATGTAAACGAATTTACATTTCTATTTAAATTTGGTATGTGTACCACTATGTCTTCACTTTCACTATCCTTCTTGCCCGAGGAGGTATTTTACTCTTTAAAGGAATTATCCCTCTCCTTCCTTTTTTGGAGTTCCTGTGCTTGAGAATAAAGCTTTTTTTCTTCCTCTCTCCCGGTTTTAGTTAGGTCATTGCTAACACCAACTTTTTCGTACTTCGGTATATTCTTCGCTTTGTAGATATGTTTAAATAGAGTAACTTTAACGTCCACAGTTTGTAGGTCTTATCTTTTCTATGTTGTACTTGCCGAGCCGTTTACAATTTTCTATGTTTGCTGGGTCTAAGGTAATACCACAATCTGTAAAAAGCTGGTTGACCTGGTCTAAATCATAAGTTTTTCTTTCAATTGAATTTTAAACCGGAGATTCTGGTATGCCAAATATCAGCATATTTTTTTTCTTTTCTTCCTTTCATTTATTTCTCCCATAACTTCTGATACTGATGTTAGTTCTTCAGAGTCTATTTTTGATTTTGTAGTTGTTTTGCTTATGTCGCTTTCCATAGTATTTATTTTGTTTGTTACTTCCTCCTGTACCATATCCCGGATGATATCCTTCTCTATATTTACTTGGGACATATTCCAGTCTGAGCTATGTCTTCCTTGATAATATCTCTAACCTCTTCCTCCCCAGACTTTGTTTCTATCATTTTTTTCTAAGCAAATGATTCTCTCACGACAAACTTCTTCAATTTTCCTGTCTGTGTTCAATTTTTTATCTACACTCAACGCATTTTTTAACGACATTGTGTCCGACTTACTCAAAACTTCATATTCTGTGCTCTTTTTATTTAAACACTATGCAAAATTGTTCTTTGAATCTTTGACATTCTAACAACTTCGCATTTGGCTCAGAGAATATTTTTTCACACATTTTGCATGTCTTCCTTTTCTTTAATGGATGTCGACGCCGTACTCCCCTTCCTTGTTTTGCCATATTATAAATTGGAGTAAAGTAGCCACAACGAAATTTGCCGCGCGACTTTTCTCAAAATATCTTTTTAAGTAAATGTTAAAGGATGACATGGCATACACCAATGGAAAGCTAATTTTGTGCCGCTTCATGCCATGCATTACCATAATTTTAAAACAAAGGGCTAAAAAGTTGCCCATTACCCCTCTTTGTTATTTTAACAGAAAATTTGAGTCGAAATCAGAGGGAGTATACCTGGTTAACTAAACACCTGTATTTATTGTTATAATGCCCTTGGGTCTATTGATTAACCAAAACACGTGGGTCGGGGGTTAATCTCGATCGCAAAGCAAAAAATTGATTCTGAAATTACTTCACAAAGTGTCAACAAAAACTTTTTACCTGTAAACAAATTTATTTTAATAAAAGTAAATGGTAACTGGATATTGGTTCTGCAAATCTTATTCTCAGATTTACCTAAACATTTTATGTAAATTAGTAAACAAGTCAAAATTCTGTTTGTTGTTTGGCCACCCCTGAATCAATAACAAACAAGCACCCTATATGCAAATAAGTAATCCATTTGGTGTCTTTTCATTGGTTTGTTGGTTTGCGTAAATCATTCATCAATCACTCCCACGTCGAATTTCCTAAAAATTTGAGTGAAATTAACATGAAGTAAGAAAAAGAAGGGAAACGGGGAATGTGTCAAAGAGACAACGACCCTAAGGGGAGCAATAACAACTCAAAGCCACCATAAGATCTTCAATGAACGGTGAGGAAACCCCACACCCAACGGTAGGTCGGAGTTGGCCCCTAAATCAAAGAGTAATCAAGTTCAGCGAAATAAGCATCTTCCTAGACTCCGAAGGTCTATGGAAAATATTTTTATTTGAGCTTTGATTATTTCGGTAAATATACCAAGAGTAGCGGCAAAAAATTAGAAAATGATACATATATGTTTTATTAGGGTGTTATTTAAAACAAAATAGCTACAGCGATTTAAGCTGCGGCCGTTGTGCGTACTTTTTAGCATTATATATCAATAAATAGACTCAACCGTGACTCAAACCACGATATTGAAATCGAAAATAAAATCCTGTTATTCTCTAGTTTGTTTAAAGGCATATATGATATGACAAATAAAATAAAATGATAATATTTAATAATATATTAAACTTTTTAGTAAATATATTTTCAATTATTAGGTAAGCAAGGAATTCATAACTAATGTTCTCATTAATACAAAAAACCTTATCTTTAATCATTAATTTTGATGTGAAAATTTTCCAATAAAGCAATGTCCAGTTCAAAATTACACACAATTCGACTTTGTGTGTTTTTATTTCCAAATTATAAAAATTGCGATTGATCTTTTGATGTTAGTCGTTATC
>MJUU01069952.1:87432-99015 GCA_002080025.1 Modiolus philippinarum | reverse complement strand
AACCCCCCCCCCCCCCAAAAAAAAACAAAAAACAAAAAAAAAACGAAATTACAATAATTAAAGCAAACTGTCGGACATATATGCATAGTGTATAGGCCAGTGCACCGTTGATCGACATCTAAGAACTAATTCCGCTCAAACCGGTGCCATGTGCCGTCTTGAATTCACTATAAGGTATGAGCATTAGCTCATTGTTGAAGGCGTCATGGTGACTTCGAGATGAAGGACGACAATAAAAGCATACGTCTAGTTATTGGTTTTTACCACGTATTAATTGGGATTTTGTACATTTTTTCCACATCTTTTTATTATTAACACACGGATAAATATTTATTTTGTCATAGATCATCATCTTACTTTGACCGGAATACCAGTAAGTTCAGTTATTTCCTTCATCCGTCCGTTTGGCTTTCTTTTTAAAATTCTTTGAAACTACCATGAGACTTTGAATGCACAAAGAATGAAGGAATGAAGAATTTTTGAATCATGTTAAATTTTCATCATAGTTAGGTTAAGACAGCAGCCTTTGTATTTCAGACCGCACTGATTCTAGAAGCGGTCCATCAACTGAGAAGGCAACGATTACTGAAGGTCTTTCTCAACTGCACTCAAAACGGATTGTGATAATAATAAATGTGCTTTCCAACTGCAAACGGTACCAGAAGCCGACAATAGTAGTAATGAAAGCGTTTCATACCCTCAACCACTAATTAAATAGCATCATGACTTCAGGATGAAGAAATATTATAATTAATTGTCACCAGGTTTTGCGTCAGTTTTTCCATATAAATGTATTCGGATTTTGCCTTGTATACATTTACTCAATAATTAAACGTACATCACGGTGTAGTTTACAAAAATACTCATAAGTTTCATTCAACTGCTTCAGCGATGTTAGATTGCAGTAAATGCCCAGAATGCAGCATTTTAATTCTGGTGGTCGCTGTGGCCCCCAGACCCCCCGCCGAAATTTTTTCCCAATATGGTCACAGGACGTGATTTTATACACCGAGTACTGACGTAATCAAAGTACACCGAGACTGACGTAATCAAAATGTTAGAATTTGTGATCGACAATATTTTTGTCGAATTTGGAGGTCGTGTTTTCCAACAGACAATAGGGATTCCTATGGGAACAAACTGTGCGCCGCTTTTAGCTGACTTTTTCCTTTACTCGTACGAGGCCAAGTTTTTACAAGGGCTTATTCAAAGAAAACAAAAACATTTAGCCCAGTCCTTTAATTTCAGCTTCCGCTACATAGACGATGTTCTTTCTCTTAATAATCCTAAATTTAAGGATTATTTACATCAGATCTATCCAAATGAGCTTGAAATTAAAGAAACAACTGAAACACCTACTTCAGCTTCGTATCTAGATCTTTTATTGTATATTGACGAAGATGGACGTTTGAAATTTAAGCTATATGACAGGCGTGATGATTTTAATTTCCCCATTGTGAACTTTCCCTTTCTTAGCAGCAATATACCTACCTCTCCAGCCTATGGAGTGTACATTTCACAGTTGATTCGTTACTGTCGAGCTTGTAGTTTGTACAGTGATTTTTTGAACAGAGCAAAAACACTGTCCCAAAAGCTGCTTAGTCAGGGATTTGTTCAAACTTTGTTAATTTCATCCCTCAAGAAATTTTATGGCCGTCACCATAGCATCATTGAAAGATATGACGTGTCAGTATCCCAAATGAAAGTGGACATTTTCAGCTAGATTCACGTCTTACCGGATTTGACTACCGACTTTGACATTTTCTCGGATTGAATCACCCACAGTGTGACGGATGCTGTTAACAGAGCAGGACATGCTTACCCTTCCGGAGCACCTGATGTCACTCTCAGTTTCACTGGAGTTTACACTGTGAGTGCCTTTGTTCTGAATGTTTTGGTTTCTGGTTCTGTGCTTTGTGTCTGTCTGGCGTCATTGTTTTTGTGTCTAACGTCATTGTTTTCTGTGTTCTCGTTTTTGCCCTGTCTTTGGACTTCGATTTTTGTGAATTTCATCCCTTTGTTCCTTCGGTATTCTACTGCCGTTGTTTTATAAAGAATAATATTTGATCCTTTTTGAAAGCAGATTCAGCCCTTTCTTCTAACCTACCATGCAAATTGGATTTAAATATTTGGTCCCTTTACAAAATGTTTTTCAGGCTTGCACTTATCCGAAATAACCAAAACCAGGGAACATAACTTAATATTGAAAGCAAAAGAAAACATTGTCAATTTGAACAAAACTTGGTCGCAATTAAAATATATTCTTACGGTGTCCATTTTTACCTGCGTCACCATTGAACGGTGACCGCAGATCTAGGAGTCGCTTCAGTTTGTGCAATACTTCTGGAACTTTGCACAGGTGTTCTTCACACATTGAAGATGTGGAAAAAATGTTCAATTTACCCATTTTTGAACTTTATCATTTTTTCATCAAATTTTAACATTACGGTAATGAGTCTGAAACTCTGACACCTTACACCTAATGCCTTTGAAACTTTGCTTGCGTAATCTGCAACTCAGACATCGTTTACTCGATACTTCTGGAACTTTGGAAACTTGTTCTGGACACATTGAACATGTACACATCTCTTTTTGGAAGTTTTGAAAAAAAATGTACAATTAATCCATTGTTGAACTTAGTAATTTTTTCCACATATTTTAGATTAATGTAAAATTTGTGTTATCTGAAAATTTCTGACTTATATCTGGTGCTTTGAAACTTTGGTAATTTGTTAAGACCATTTGAAAATATGTACCTACCCATCGATTGTAAACAAACAACATGGCTGATGATCATCAAAACTCTCAGACTTCATCTAGTAACCCCGATACAAGAGGAAAACGTTCCTGACGTAAAGGACATTCATTCTCCTATTCTGAAGAATAAATGAAGCCTCCGTGCAGTCGCCAAAGAGCATTGTCAGTAACTCATCAGTTGAGTGGCCCCGTTTTAATCATGTTACATTCAAGACACAATGAGAGTCTTTTAGTCGAAATTAGTTCCGACAACCTTTTTAAAACCCGACAATATTTAGAACATCGTTTTTCCTCCATTATTTAATGGGTCTTTAATGAGATAAAGGCCGAGTTGTTACTAGAACCAAAGTCAGTCATAACACCAGTTGTTACTGAAGCTTTCAAAGATACTATTAAGTCTCTACATCAAGTTTTAAATAAACAAAATGACCAAATTGTACAGTTACAGAGGGAAAATGAACAATTGAAAATAAAAAATACTGAAAATAAAATTATACTGAAATGATGGACAATTATTAAATATTTAGAAATTTGGCCAATACGTCACTTCAAGATCTTAAAAAAGGTGTTATTATAGTTTTTACAGTGAACCATAAACTCAAATTTCAACCCCTCCCCTCTCTCAGTAAATGACATCAACATGTCTCAATATTACTGGTGAAATTAAGAATGGTAAAGGCCAGATTATTTGTAGATTTCTCAACTGGGAGCTTTAAAATGCAATCTATATGTCTTAAAAATAATCTAAAAAACAATGATGGAAATATCTTCATTACAGAGGACCTCACTAAATTTAGACAGTCAATAGTGACACAACTTAGTATGTACAAAAGGGAGCACAAAAACCCATTCATTTTAGTCTTTTGATGGTAGAATTTTTGTTCAAAAGGAGGTAGAATCCAACAAAACACTTGTCAAGTCAGTAGAAGTTGAGGTCTTGTTAAGAGATGATTGACATTCAGCAGAACTTTCTGAAAATAAACTAAAAATTAATTCATTTGGATTTCTTTCTGAAAAGGTTAAAATCAGTGGTTGGGGATATCTTGCAATTTTTAAGAATTTCGAATTTTAAATAAAATCCTGCTTAAAAGTATTCCTTTAATTGTGCGCCACTTTTAGCAGATTTGTTTCTTTATACGTATGAAGCCAGGTTCATACAAGGGCTAGTTGAGAAAAAAAGACAATAAGCTAGCCAAATCCTTTAATTTCAGTTTCCGTTATATAGATGATGTTCTTTCATTGAACAATCCCCAATTTAAGATAACCTTCATCTTATGTAACCAAATGAACACGAATTTAAAGAGACCACTGATACGCCATCATCAGCATCGTACCTGGACCTATACCTCTACATTGACAACTCTGGACGTCTGAAAACAAAACTTTACGACAAGTGTGATGATTTCGACTTTCCAATAGTGAACTCCCCGTTTTTGAGCAGTAATATTCCCACTTCTCCGGCATATGGCGTGTACATTTCACAACTCATTCGCTATTGCCGTGCCTGTAGTTTGTACAGAGATTTTGTCAACAGAGCGAAATTACTGCCTCAAAAACTTATACATCAAGGGTATGTTCAGTCACTGCTGCAATTGTCAATACAGGCGTTTTACGGTCGTCACCACGATTTGACAGACCATTATGTTTCTGTTTCACAAATGAGAACAGATATTTTGGGGTAGATTCAGAGTTTGTTGCCGGACTGCCTAACACCGACTGTGACAAAACCGGACTTTTCACTGGCAGTGTGACGGGTGCCACGCGTGGAGCAGATCATGCTTACCCTTCAGGGGCACCTGATGATACCTCAGTTTTTATAGGGTTCACACTGCTAGTGCTTTAGTTTTGTGGCGTTTTTGTTCATTTTTTTTTATTTGTTTTTTCTTTGTCACACTGTCTCAATTCTTGTTGCTGTGAATTGCCGTGATGTTGGATTTATGATTTTAGAATTTCCCCTTTCCTTTTCTTGCTTCGGTATTCGTTTGCCGATGTATTTTCAATATCAATATCATATTCAGACGAATGTCACATATCCTTTATTTATTTTGTTTTTGTCATTTTCAATTCATTCATCTCAGTGGAAATAAAAGCAAAGAAAATAACATTTTCCTTTCTCCTGTGCATTAATATAATTTGTGAACAAAATCAAAGCATACGACTTCATTTTAAGAAGAATAATAACGCACCAATCTGATTCCTCTCCTGAAATATTTTCGATTAACACTCCATCTTAATCAAACATGTGAAAAATATAGGACTATGACATCCCCTGTAGTTTTTTGTTTTTGTTTTGTTTTGTTTTGTTTTTTTTGGGGGGGGGGTTTGTTTGTTTGTTGTTTTTTTCTTTTTTCTTTTTTTTTTGCAAGGACGTGCTCAAATCAAACGAAAATATGGTTTGAACATACTTCAAAATTGGATCCATTAGGAACTTCATATTTTCTATCATATCTTCCCTGAAACCAAGCAAGCAAATTCAACGAAATGTTACTGTAATGATGTTTGGTAGGTCTTGCACAAAAGTTTCTCATTTCATTCTTACATAGTTTAACATTGTAACCTAAGGAAAAATCTACGTGGCTGCTAGCGCGGAACATTTTTTTAACATTACACCTATCATTTCATTCTCTGTTCTGAAACTGTTGGACATAAGTTAACTGTTAACTGTATTGGAAAGCCATGATGTATGGACGGTTCTTTACAAAGATTGCTTTTTGTATCAGATCAGACAAAAAAAAACATCTCCTCTCCTCAAATACGGGACTTTCGAGATAGTAACTCAAGTGTAATTGAAGTACCTCAAACAAAAGTAGGATGATATGAATTGATTCCTAACCTGTTGGACAAATATATACCTCCCCAAAAAAACTTGAAATTTACTTATAACTTTTCTTTTACTAGATTTTAATTGACGAAAACAATTAACATGGAGCTCGATAAATAGATTTAATATAAATAACACAATATACCGAAGTTATTGCATATGGAAAAAAGGCCACCTGCAGGGGATATACATGTAGGTTAACACCGAAACCCCATTGGAAAAAATTATTTTCAAAATCTTTCAATTAAGAAACATTTTGTCGGATGATTGTAACAGACTCAGTTCCCGATCCTCTAGTTAATTCGCATTAAAAAAAATCAAAATGAAGGGTGCTCCATCTTACGAAAAATTAAACTTACTACCAGAGCCCTTGTGAGCCTCTTCTTTCACCGATATCATCGCCTGTACTTTGTCTCCAGACCTTTATTACAACCGAATATTAATATTTAATCTGCACATTTTTTAGAACAAAAACAAAACTGCTTTTATATCTTAATACAATCTGAAACCTGAAAAGCTACATCGAATATAATTATCACTTTCCAGTACATTTCCGCCAAATGCTTCACCTATTCTCGCCAACACTACATCTCCTTCTTTCAAGCTAACAGGAGTTGCGGTCGTTGCGAATGACCTGTCAAGGTGATCCATAGAATCAGCCCATGCGATATCCCTGATTACACCATTCACCGCTAGCTCCACAGCAGCATGGGACTTATCAAGGGCCCCAGTAGCAATATGGAAAACATAGGTACCATTTTTTGGAGTAGTGAATTGTCCATTTGCTGGGTTGTAACCATTGCCTTGATTGAGGTCGACTTGATTGTACACTATTGTTTGATGTTTTTGCATTGAGCTCAGTGCAAGATTTCCTCGATGATAAGCGTAGAAAGCAATTGGAACATCACTTGCTTCTAAAACACTGACTATAAAAGAAGAAGATTTAAGCAAATTTAAAAACAGAACTTTCGAGAAACATTGCGTTATCTATATATGTGGATGCAAAAAATTAGAGTGTAGTACTTTGAGCGCCTTTAAATCCATTGTTTAACCATAACAATTGTCGAAAAAAACAACAAAAAACAAAAAAGTAAAATATAGCAAATAGTAGAAATTAACACAAAGTCCTAAGTTAGCACAAAATATTTCAAGATGCCATATACTTTCACGCGCTTTACTTTTTTTGCAAAAATTTTATAACGAGCTTCAGATAGATGCCACATTTGAATGAAAGTAATGAGAGAATTTCATAAAAGTATTCCGAATCTGTAGGACTTGATTGGCAATAAGCGAGAAAAATAATAGGTTAATGCGCTTGATTTTGAGATACATGCAATCAAAAATTTGGCGGGAAATGTCAATTTTTGTCTCGCCTGCGACGAATGTCGCGAAGGCGAGACAAAGCGACCATAAATTCCGTCGTCGGCATCGTCGTCGTCGTTAACATTTGGTTAACCCTAATGTTGAACTTTTTTGAACTGCAATAACTTTCTAAAATCTTGATCAATAGAATTGAAATTTTGACACAATATTCAGTACAACTTCATTATTGAACCCATGTATAATCTTGAAAAAAAAATAATTCCAATTTTTCCGTATTTTGCCATTTGTTGGACTTAGTTTTTTCAATATTTTTTTTTTGGTTTCCTTTATATCTCAACACATACATGCCATAGACGGATGATGATTGGTAAGTGGTTACATCTTTAGTAGTAACCAACATCCATACCAGAATTATTTGACCTTGACCTATATTTTCCGCATCAATTAATTTGGCCAAATTTTCACTTTCTTCCATTATATCAACAAAGTTTAAACAAATTGGAACTTAGGAAATTTAATTTTGACATAGAATTGTTTCATGTAGTCTATAGATAGACAATAATCTTTCAGGATTTTATTCCGGTTCCAGCTTTGGTAAATTTCCTGAAAATGTCCAAGACTAACAAGTTTTGAAATTTTTGCATACAATCAAATATTTTAACAAATTTTCATACTATACATAATTCTGAAAATCTAAGAATGAAAAATATGGTTCCAATTTTAGACAATTTCCTGCAACTCTCAAAGACAAGCAGTTGTTGGGAATTCTTGTTAGCAACCATGCTTTTTGATTGAATTTTAGTGAAAACAAAAATTTTCAATGCTTAGATTTCAAAAATTTTGATTCCAATTTTGGTAAATTTCCTGATACTCTCAAACTGAGTCAAAGACAAGCAATTTTTTTAAATTCTTGTTAGCAACCATGCTTTTTGGATGAATTTTGTCAAAACTAATTATTCCAATGGTTACATTAAAAAAATTATTGGTTCCAATTTTGGTAAATTTCCTGATACTCTCAAAGACCAGTAATTTCTTAGAATTTTTATTAATCACATCTTAATATGGGCTAAATTATAATGAAAGCGGAGTGAGCAGGCGAGACACCAGGTTCCTCGGAACCTTTACGAATTATTAGGTTTTTCATCTAGGCTTTGTACAGAACTTTCTAACGGTCTTGAAAATCGAGTGAAGTGAAGGAGAAATTTCAATGTCTTGAAATTTTGTTATAAATTCCTTCAAGGTACATGTTTATAGAATATAACATGAAAAGCGGGTGTTCATGGGTAAAATAGTTTACGCTGTATTATGTAATGATATGGAAGAAGACAGGGGAGGCCGCATATCTGACTAGATGTCAGAAATCAACGGTGGTAACTACCTTAAGCAAAGTGATAAGTACAAGAAATAAACAAAATTAACAAAAGTTCTGACTAAAATCCGATGAAATTTTGGGTAGATATGGTTATTTTAATATGATATTGGCAGCTTCCTATCTATGTCTCGGCAACACTGGATTCTTAAAAATTCAAAAAATTGTTCTTCAAAATTACGAAGAATTCATCTTGTTAATTCTCTTACAGTATCAAACTTCTGATTTCGCTATTGTGTATACCGCTAGTTGCTATTTACTGCTGAAAGGTAGATTGTAATGGCCTTATTAGACGTTTTTTTTCTATACAATGGTAGACGAAAAAACAAATATCTTGTTTTAGGTTATGAAGAATCTTACTTTGACAAAGAGAACATTGTCAAGTTCTTCAATTTGACCTTTTGATATTTTGATAATATCCTTTCATTCAGTTGAATAGCTCCATCTTGGCCTAGTCAACTTACAATTAAAGACACTACAGAAACTATTAGGCAGCTTCATATTTAGATCTGTTTTTTTTTTAAATTAACAAAAATGGACAACTTAAAACTAGAATTCATGACAACAGTTGTGATTTTAATTTTCTCATCGTTAATTTTCCATTCCTTAGTAGTAACACCCATTCTGCCTTGCATACGGCGTATATGTATCTCAGCTGATAACGATATGCTAGATCATTTAACCAATGTAAGAACTTCACTTCAAACACATGTTCGTTACTAACTACTAAACTTCCCCTCAAGGCATATAAACATGAACGTCTTAAAATTCTATTGTCGCCATCGCGAGTTGGTTGACAGTCTCACAACTTGCAGCTGGAATTTTTACATCTCATTAGACATAGCATTGAGTCATTCATTTTCATCTTAACTATCAGACTTGAATTGGTCCTGGCTACTATTTAACTTTGGACATTATTGCACACGAGGAATGGTGCATGCATAGCCGGAAATATTTACCCTGTAAACGCAGGAGTTCATATGAACATGACCATCTAATTTCTCATATTTCTTCTAAAGGGATTATAACACTCGAATGTTGGTATACTATGCTTTCTTATACATGCTTACCCTTTTGATCTTATAGCAGAAACAATTAATTTGAAATGCACCATCTGTAGATTTCATTTGATGAGAAAAAATTACAAACAAAAACTGTATTTTTATATGTGATTACAACAAAAAGATTCTTCAGCTGATATGTTGCAGCTTTCCCCTGTTTGAGTAACTGGCCTCCAAATTTTCAAACAACATATATGTGAATATATATATAGTTTGACCTTAAATATTGAGCAGTAACACAGTTGTTTACATTTGTATTACCTTTGCTCTGAAGGGAAACTATCTGTTGTGTAAGGTTTTTGATTTCGTTTGTCTTTTCTGTCACAGAATTCTGAAGACTTGCAACCTGCAATTTAATAATAAAGTGATATCATTGTTACTTGCATGTTCTATTTTCACTGCTGAATCATAATACTGATATCTTCAATATCGACCTTCCTGAACGCCACAAAGAAATTGTCGATGCAAATGCCCATCATGTGCAAGATGTCATTCTTGATATACTTTCTTTTTCATGATTTGCATTGTATCTAAGTCCGTCATTTCCAGTAAAACATTGATCAATGAAGGGTAGATAACAGGAAACACATACAATGGCCGAAAATTAAACTTCCATCCATTATCCACTAGCGGGAATCGCACAAGAAAAACACCAATAAAAAGAAAAATGATAAACATAAACAACGATAGAACCCTGGATAGTCGGACTTGGCACCGGCACTAGCAAGAACTAGCGGTGGGGTTAAACCGGTTTATGGGTACCACAAACCTCCCCTTTCCCTAACCAGTTTCCCTATAACATAATAAATACACAAATATAACCCAATACAGGTAGACTACTAACCCCAAGACCACAATTTTGAAGGAAAAAATATGACAAAACGTAATCCTACAATTCAAGTATCATATTTATAAAAACACGTTGACAAGATTAGGCGGGTTTTACATGTAGCGGCAAGTATTATTAGTGTTCCAGACCATACGCGTACGGTCGGACCGTATGAGTATACGCATACGGTCTGGACCGTACGCGTACGGTCCAAATACGCGTATGGTCTGGAACATTAGTACAAAGCATGTTTAAACATTAGTACATGTACTACTAGTACACCAAATATCGAAGTCAATAAAAAAGAAATACCTGTGAATCTTTCTGATTTAGTCGATCACCAAAACCATGAATAACATTCTGCATTTGGACCATATGAATATCCTTCTCAGCCAATGTTGTTTTCAGATTTTGTATATCAACAGTTAGCTGATGAAGCTGTGATTGAACAAAGTCTTTGTCATCTACCAAAATAGCATCATAATGTCCGATGAAAATGAAACCAACAATAAATAAAACACTGTGACAATAATTCATTTTGACCACACAGTGAAGATAGATATGTCAAACAAGATTTTATCATGAAAAGATAAGGCACAAGATTTGTATCATATTATCAAGAAGTTAATATTTATTGAGTGTGTTGTATCAGTTAAATGTTGTGTACCATTTTCGAATAAGAGGCAAAGTAAATCCCCCTTTCTGGTTATGTCGATGTTTGATGGGACTTGTTGCTGTACTTCAGCAAACACGTCGGTCACCCCCTTCCCATCCTCCTAGTCAGTCATTCTAGTCTACATACATTTTCTCAACCGTACATGTACGTTGACTTGCCAACCCGATTATGCTTCGTCCATATTTTCATATATAATAGGGTATGAGAGTGTCAATACAACCCTGTGAACATAAGTAGCCTCTTATTCCTTACTATTTATCATTTACTTGTTCCTTATTCCATATTTACCTATTCCACGTGCCTAATTACAACAAAAATAAGCTGAAGTCCACTATACATCGGAACAATGGTGTAATAACAGATCTTTCTCTTTACAGCTAAAATTTGTTTTCCTTTACCGGAGTTGACATTTTTAACACGGTGGGTGTTTATAAGAAGCAAAAGATGCTTACTCTACCGGTGCACCTGATCTCGCCCATAGTTCTTTATATTGGGTCCATGTTGTTCATCTTTGTATGTGTGTGTGTGTTTCTTTCCTTTCCTGTGCCGTACTCGTGCTAAGCCCTTGTTTCTTTGTTTGTCCGATGTTGCTTTTGTCTTTTGATTATGTGTTGAAGACTGGCGGTTCGTGTATCACTTACTTTATAGAAATCACCTATCACTGAAATGTATTGTTTGAACATTTTAACAAAATGACAATAAAACAGATAACTTTCCAGAAATCAAACATTATATATATATATATAT
>MJUU01069952.1:64930-78920 GCA_002080025.1 Modiolus philippinarum | reverse complement strand
CCCCCCCCCCCCTTCAAGTTAAATGGTCGGTCCCTTAGTGTTTACTTTATGGAAAAGAGAACATGAAATGGTGACAGAACCTTTGTTAGATAGCTTATGATCTAACTAAACCAAACCCTCAGCCAAAAAGTTCAAATTAAATTCAAGTACGGTGTTTCAAATCATAAATAGTATATTTTAATGATCAGAAAATCATAAATATAGCATTAAAGGAAAGCTTATAGGATATAAGTATGGGAAAAAGTGTCATATTTGAATTAAGTGAACGAATATTATGAGTGAAAAGGCATTGGTTATGGCAGGATAGCACATGTCATCTTAAATTTAACTATTCCATATTTTCATTCTTTGCAATTTTATGAAAACAATAATTATTAATTGCGAACCCCATATTTTTTCTGTATGGTTGGATTCCTGCAATAAAATGCTTCGAAATGATATATGACATGAGACTCATGCTATTAAACCGTATATGTTGGAGGAAAAACTTTGAAATTGCCTATTTTTGTTTTGTAGTGAATGATTATAATTGTTTGTCGATACCTATACTGTCATAGTATCAGTAAATCTATAGACAACTCCAATAATTTAAACTTGCTTATCCATTAATGTCACTTGCAGAATTATTGAAGAATTTATTATTTTATTTTTCTTGATACCTGACAAACCTGATTTCTATATAATATTTGAATCACCAGAGTATTCAAGGAGACAGGTTTAATGCGTTGACCATTATTAAGAAAAAAATAACGGATTTACAGGAATCAAGAGGATTATAGCTTAGAAATAGAGATTCCGAGTTCTAATGAATAATTTATATTCAGTAATCCTGGAATTCTGTAAAACTGCAATTTCGATATTGGCTGTTATGAAAGGTGTGGAAGTTTCAATGATACTTTTACAAAAATTTTGATATAAGATATAACTTCTCTGTTATTTTATTCGTTATTTCTTATTTTCATTTATTATCTATGGATAAGTGACATTTCAGATAGTAAATGGCCTGAGCCGTTTATTCTGGTAGAACAAGGGTCATTTTGACAATTTTTTTTTGTCAATGTCTCAGCTCTACATGCAAACGGACAGCGTTTCCGACAATTGCGCAATGGTGAGCAGTGTAATTGTTGCAATTATCTACTTTTTTGTGATAAGCCTTTGCTCATCTTTATCGACAATTTGCTGAAAAGTAAAAACATGCATTCGGATCTAATACGAACCGATTGACAGCTCTAGGTTTTATACAATTCTTATTAACAATCGAACACTTTTAAATTGCAAATCAGTTCGGATGTACACTGAAGAAACTCGTTTTTCTTCAAACTTTACCTTGATTGTATGTTGCATGATTTATTCATGTCAGTTTCGTGTTGTTCTCATAAAAAAGGGATAAAAATTGAGAAGATATGCTCAATTTTACATATTTGCATAACGCAATCTATAAAAAACGATTGTTCTCCGCACTTTAATCAACCAAGATATAAAACAATCTATTCATTTACGTTCTACACTTACATGATTCCTTTATGAGATCCGTTCAATTGTTCAATATATATGAAGAGAATGTTGAGGCTTTGAAAATTATAACAATAGTTACATAACAAAGGCACGTTACTCTTTAGTTTGAAACTGTAAATGAGACTAATGAAACATATTCAAAGTATAGCCAAAGCATACTACTGAAAAATACTAATTGTTATATACGTTGATCGAAATTCAGCACTACTTGTTACTGAGAAAAATAACGAAGTTACTGAAATATTACGAAGTGCTTTCAAATAATTATTATGTTTATATAGTCAATCAAAGCTCCGATGGAGCTGAATCTCGAAGCCCTGAAAACCTACACGTGGCAAAACTTCGTAGTCATCCAAAGAACTGCTTCATACGTCTGCATGTATTAAGTTATTCCGTAATACGTGATAATAATCGGATATTGTGATTTCGCATGTCGATCATGTTCAACTTTATCAGTCTTAATTAGGGTAGATAACTCCAATTGAATTACCGTGATCCGGGTTACAGATTTAATTGCTCGTATTATACATATTTATAAAATACATAATTCAATATCTTTTATATATTTTCTTATAGAATTCCTTACAATATTTAATATACTAGACAATAAACTAACTGTTTTTTTTAATAATATCTGATAACGCTTATTTTCGAAAATGTTTTCAATTTTATTTAAAATACTTTTTTTGCATATTGTCAATGCACAGTATAATTATCATTTTGACTTTAAATGTCTTATTTCCTGTTGTGAAACTGCAGGTGTTCATTCAAATCTACCTGCAGATCACCTAGGGGCAAACCTGTGTAATCAACAGGACAAGGGGCAAACCTGTGTAATCAACAGGACAAGCCGGACTGGTCAAGAATTTTATGGCTCCCTTTACCTGTTTACGTAATAAACAATCATAAGCGATTGCGTAATCATTGATACAGACTGATGATGTTCTTCTACAACTGATATATGTACACATATACACACATTCACCTGACAAAATACGTGTGCAAAGACACAGGGAATTTACATTACACATATTGTCTCTGGTAGCCTGAAATCCTTTAGCTCAAAGCACGGGTAAAAGATGTCAAATACACATTTCGGGGCCAAATTAAAATAAAAGCTTCAAGTTTATACACAAAAGATATATCTTTTTATTACCGAAGATAGTAAGGAAACTAATACATAGAAAGTACACAACATAGATACTTCCGGTTCAAGTTTATACGCCATGTTAAATTGCAAATATTGGACAGGAGAAGGCAAGCTTTGAATGAAATTGGACGAGACTAAATCTAAAATTAAACTGAAAACAAGTACGATTTTATTTAGATGAATATTTCAGAAATATGCAGATATTTGCAAAATGCTTTAAAAGTATGTCATTATTGAGATAAAACCGCTCTAAGAGACTAGGGGTTTCGGTATTTCAGTTAAAATCCACAATATCACGCCAAAACAACAATATTTTCAAATACTTAGGGACGTAATTGTCATCAATGTAATAAATAGTTCCAAAAATCACTATAGAACATCATGCGATCTGCAAGCATTGCAAAAATATTTCAATAATAAGTTATTTGACATTTTGTTCATCGTGTCGTGATTTATCTATGTGGCCTTTACAGTCTTAATATTACCGGAAGTTACGTTATACAAGTCACGTGATGTCCATTCTTTTTGGATATGTTTCATTGCTATAAATATATGCATTACACTGTCACAGGTAAACAAATGCTTTTTTCATCTTTGACAAATTACTGCGCTACAGGTTCGTTGATCCGAGACGCAATATAAAAAACGAGTAATTTGATAAACATGCACACTGTTTTCTATTTAATAAAACAACACCGTATTCAACTCAAGAAAATGAAGAAATATAACTTAAAAACACAATGTATACGATTTTGAAAGAAACTTACGCACTATATTTTATCGGAAGCACGAAGATCATCATTTAGACCTGTTTGTAGGCTTGAAGCCTCACATGATTTTTTCTTGTCATATATTAACATCTCTCCAGCCATTTCATGGCTTCGAGATAAAAATTAAAGCTCCGATGGAGCTGAAACTCGAAAGCCCTGAAAATCTACACGTGGCAAAACCTCGTAGTCATCCAAAGAACTGCTGCATACGTCTAAATGTATTAAGTTATTCCGTAATACGTGAAAATAATCGGATTCTGTGATTTCGTATGTATGTCGATTGTGCAATACACATATCACAGATAAACAAATGTTATTTTCATCTTTGACAAAAGCAATTTATTTTGAAAAAAAATTATTTATGTTTTCGAAGAGTGTACAAAGCCGGAGGTAAATCAAATATACAGACCGATGCATTATGCAACTGCGCGGCAGGCTCGTTGATCCGAGACGCAATATTAAAAACGATTAATATGATACACATGCATATTGTTTTCAATTTAATTTCAATTCTAGGAAATTAAGAAATATAACTTAAATACACAATGTATAAGATTTTGATAGAAACTTGCGAACTATATTTTATCGGAAGCACGAGGATCATCTTTTAGAGCTGTAAATAAGCTTGAAGCCTCACGTGATTTTTTCTTGCCATATTAACAACTCTCCGCCTTCGGCTTACGAGTTAATGACTGACATTGTGGATACATCGGCAAAGGAATATCGAACAAAAATGATGTTAAAGGGGGATTTTCAAAATCAAAAATCCAAAATTACGAAATTCATGTCCAACCCGAATTGGGACAGCATGAAAAAAACAAAACAGATAAACAAAAATGAACAAGAACGCCACAAAACTAAAGCACTAACAGTGTGAACCCCTATAAAAACTGAGGTATCATCAGGTGCTATCTTGATGAAATCTTGATGACGACCACAAATCTTCTGTAGTGACAATCGCACAAGGAATTGAACATAGGAGATGTTTGTATATTTTAAACTGTAAGTGAAGACAGTCAGCATTTACTAAAATATAATGCCAAAACTCTTGAAAAGTTTTGTTTATGCACTTCTTAGTGCTGTACGTACATATACATTCGATAAAGATAAAGATCTTGCTATAGAGGATAACAACAGGTTTGTATACTGAAGTGTAATGAGAAACTTTACTGTTGTTACGATTGTTTTTTAATTTATCACATTGGCTGTAGGGGGAAGGTATGGGCCCAATAAAACTAGTTTAATCCCGCCGCAGCAGGTTTGCGCCTCTCCTAAGTCGGGAAATTTATTTAGCCTTTGTGTGTCTTGTCTTTTTACTAGTTAGTTTACTATATGTCCACAAGAGTCTAGGATGATGTTTATTTCGCTGAACTTGATTACTCTTTATTCAGGGGCCGGCTCCGACCTGCCGTTGGGTGTGGGGTTTTCTCACCGTTCATTGAAGATCTTATGGTGGCTTTGAGTTGTTATTACTCCCGTTTGGGTCGTTGTCTCTTTGAAACATTCCCCGTTTCCCTTCTTTTTTCTATCATTATTCTTCAGCTTATCTTCGGGCTGAGAGAGTCCAGGGATGTATTTCAGGTATTTGTCTGAAAGGAAACAAGTGGTTACGATTAGAAATAGGTTATCTTTGGCAAAAAGACCCTAAGAACCTGTTTTAGGACCCTTTCTTTATTTTTTTATACAGAGAACTGATCATGTATAATTATTGACGCATCTTTAATCTTTGAAAACATACAATTTAAAGGAAAAGTTGGCTATGACAAAAAAAATTAAAAAAAAAAAAACAGATGCTTGATTTCTTACTATTAATATATTTGTCACATTTGGCGGTGTTATTTTTCAACGGCAAGTTGGTATACCAATTCGTGTCCCGCTGCTCGGCAGACTAGCATATCCCCAACGGAAAGAATAGGTTGCTTGTAATACTTCATTTTCTAATTTTCTCCTTTTTTGTACAGCTGCAATAGAAAAGATATCAAGAAACACCCACGATGGCTGGAAATCACAATTACATGTCACAATTCACCTGTAAACTACACACGAAAAACACCAATAAAAAGTCAAACGTAAAAACTAAAAGGAACTCGAGACAGCCGGACTTGGCATTTAACACAATCTGGGCACACAGAAGCTATAGTTTGTCGTCATATGAGCGGGAGGTTGATGCACCAATAAACCTGGTTTAACCAACCATTTTATTTATAAAATGCCCGTTCCAAGTCGGGAATATGACGGCTTGCCAAAAATGTTCTGTGTCGGATTGCGTTCCCCTTAATCAGTGGAATGCTATACGGATTTTCCTTACTGGACTCTTCCTTTGATCGATTCAGACTTTTGTTGTCACTTTTATTTGGTACCGGCACTAGCAAAAGCTATAGCGGTAAGGTTAACCGGTTTATGGGTACCCAAATCTCTCCTTTATCTATCCTGTTTCCCTATAGTATAATAAATATATGAATAAAACCCAACACAGGTATAGACTACTTACTTCATGACCGCAATCTTGAAAAGAAAGAATGAGACAATACGTAATTTTGAAAGATGGGCCAAGGAATGCTCGCTACTAAACTACCGGCTAGATCAGGGAGCCTAATCTGCTGTTAAAACACTGTAGCACTACGGGAGGAAAATCAAATTCAAAACTTCCCGAAGGGTTTGTTAAAGATAATTATCATGTATTTCAGTGTTGTACCATAACTTAACCGATATCGTATTTAGTATCACATCAACAAAGCCTTCACTGTTAAGCTAAAGTCAGTATATATTGATTAAAAAATGTTTTAGGTAAATCTTCTGTTATATTAATTTAGATCTAATATGCGTTTTTTCCAACCTGACCACTTAAATACGAGCGCAAGCCTGTGTCAAATCGAATAGCCTCAATTTTTAGCATACAGAACACATACTGTAGGCCTATTCAACAATACAAATGGTCCAAAGTCTACAACCACATCCAATTCCTTATAAAAGTACTAACTATATATTGCTAAAAGAATCACGGTCTCAAAAATATTTAAGATATTTAATTTAAATACACAGCACTTTCAATACCATAATGCAATTTTAAAACCGTATTTGATATAAAAGAATGGATAACAGGAAACACCCACAATGACTGAAAATTATAATTACATGCCACAATCTGTCATGGAACTACACATGAAAAACACGAATAAGACAAGAGACAAACGTAGAAAACAATAGGAACTCGGGACAGTATCCAGAGATTGCGTATCCATGATGGATACACAATCTCTGTATTAGTATTAAAGTTATTCAAAGAGATGCCTGTGGCCGTTACATGAAATCTTTACCCAGAAGACCCCTAGAAGTATTGCATATAAATTATAACTTTGAGGTGATGAAATAAAATTTACCACTCAAACACCCAGGACTTTTATTTACACCAAAAGTATCTGACATTTTGTATGTGTTATAATCTTCGGCCGCCAACTATGACATTAATGACAGAAAAAACATTTTGACAACATACAACCAGTTAATTAATTACTATATATTCCGAAATGTTACGAACAATTCTGATTGTGCATATGTAAAGCTATACATTTGCATAATAATAAGATTAGCCAAATACTACTTATAATACGCTCATAATTATTTTTGATACTTCTAATCCAAAAGTTGCTTATTGTGTTTTCAAGACTCCTTTATTTAAAAAAGGGTAAAAATCGAACAGATCTAAAATTGTGAGAAGCCGAAATAAAAAAATTCATCAAGGCAAAGAAGGTGCGACTTGGTCAAGAAAATCAAAGATACACCTCCCTCCATTGCTGCAGTGTCCTGTACTAACTAAACAGCGATTGCTAGGTCGTAGACAATAGAAAGAATCTTGAATCACAATTCGAACCTAAAACTCCTAATATTTCCACAAGCGACTGGCATTCTTTGAAGAACTGTTTAATGATCGTATGAGATTGAATTTTTTAAAGCCTTGATTAATAAGGTGGTCGCAGAGATAAGTATGCCTAATCGAAAAAGTTCGAATTAGTGTTGCAAGAACTCGCGTAACGAATTAACTGTAAAACATGAAGAAGTTTGAATATTACTGTCCATGTTAGGAAAAATGATAATATGAAATTAATCTCGTCCTTCCTTTTAGTTTTAGAGCACCAATTTGGTGCATTCGATTTCCGTTTACCAATACTACATAAGGATGTGTGGCAAAGAGTGGGGAAAAAACCAAATGTTTTGAAAGAATATATTTGGGGAAATGAGCGATATCTATAATTTGCTGATATATCTTTCGAATGTTTAAGTATCCACATGTGATTTATGTCGTGTTGTTCATTGATAGTCTTACTGTATGCTTGATGCCTGTCTGTAACTTACTGTCTGTAACTTAATGTCTGTAACTTACTGTAGACAAAATCTTAATTATTCAGTAGTTGAACCAGATGAACATGCAGCGATATATCTTTCCTTATATGCATTTTTGTGTAAAACTTCTGTTAATACGACAAGCACTTATGATCGAATGGGGATCCAACCCAATCTGATTAGGACTCAAGTTCTGGTTCTTGTGCGTCTCTCTCCTAACCAACACCCTGGCGTAATCCTCACCTGTTTCTATAGCGATATTTAAATTCAAATTCCAATTAATAGACTGTGGTTCTCTGAATTTCGGATCATTGGCGACCACCTTTTGTAAAAAGTTTTCAATGAACTTAAAATTGTTGGTGCTGACATGTGCGGATGGACTTGTAAGTAAGTTCCCAATGTTTAGTTCCTGTAATAACATTTTGTAATAAAAACTGATTAGAAATCCTCTAATTCAATTCTCGTGACTGGCTTTATCAACACTATATGTCATATATGATACCTCGAGTCTATTGGCTTGAGGACTGAAATAAGGACCTATGGTTGATAAGGGATTGCGATACAAAAAAGTAATAATCTGTGTTTATTTCTAATTATCTCTAATCTTATATATATATATATATATATAGATATATATATATATATATATATATAATAGAACAAAAGGAGTCCATAACCAATCCAATATATCTTAACACACACTCCTCATGTTTTTCTATCACAGTGTTTTATTAATAAGTATACTAAATTATATTGTTCACTTAGTTTCCTTTTTCTTTCTTTCAAAAATCCCGTATATTTCTCCACACCCCTCATGCTTTTCTATAATAAAATTGCATTAGTAAACTGGATGTATTGTTAACTTATGTCTTGACATAATTTTCTATCTCTGTATGGTGTTTCGGTTTAGGTATACATGTTGTTACCAAGGCAATCATCCTCGTCAGATATCCCTAGCCTATATGTTTTTAGTATTATAGAACAAAAGGAGTCCATAACCAATCCGATATATCTTAACACACACTCCTCATGTTTTTCTATCACAGTATTTTATTAATATGTATACTAAATTATATTGTTCACTTATGTCCTGACATTAGTTTCCTTTTTCTTTCTTTCAAAATTCCAGTATATTTCTCCACACCTCTCATGCTTTTCTATAATAAAATTGCATTAGTAAACTGAATGTATTGTTAACTTATGTCTTGACATAATTTTCTATTTCTGTACGGTGTTTCGGTTTAGGTATACATGTAGTTACCAAGGCAATCATCCTCGTCAGATATCCCTAGCCTATATATCTAGTATAGTTTTCCATTTTTAGGATTATAGAACAAAAGGAGTCCATAACCAATCCAATATATCTTAATACACACTCCTCATGTTTTTCTATCACAGTATTTTATTAATTAGTATACTAAATTATATTGTTCACTTATGTCCTGACATTAGTTTCCTTTTTCTTTCTTTCAAAAATCCAGTATATTTCTCCACACCCCTCATGCTTTTCTGTAATAAAATTGCATTAGTAAACTGGATGTATTGTTAACTTATGTCTTGACATAATTTTCTATTTCTGTACGGTGTTTCGGTTTAGGTATACATGTAGTTACCAAGGCAATCATCCTCGTCAGATATCCCTAGCCTATATATCTTTTTAGTATGGTTTTCCATTTTTAGGGATATGACACCTTTAATTTTGTCTTTTAAGTTGTGACCAATATTTGCATTTTACGTGCATAATTAATTCTACATTCTGATTTAAGCTCTTGCATGAGAGGTGAATTACTAATGCAATTCAATATTGTTCGATTTCAACTCTTGTATGAGTAACTAAATACCGAAGTTACTGTGAATTTACTTTCTGCATATGCGCATTTCGACAACTTATGTCTCATCAGTGCAGAGAAAATCTAAACGTTTGGAAGACCATCAACTCAAAGATGTTTAAAATCTGATAGAGAACAAATAACCAAAGTGATCTAAATTTAAAGCCAAAATCAGCTAAGGACAGAGCTTTGCATGAGGGAGATACTCCTTAGTTTTCAATAAAATTTACAAAGTTTAGATATTGGAAGGTTTAAAAAATAATCGGCTTTCGGGTCAGCACCGAAGTACTGACTACTGGGCTGGTGAATACCCTCGGGGACTAACAGTCCACCAGCATGAGAGATGAAATATTATTTCATTTTATTTCATTTCAACTCCTGTATGAGAGATGAAATATTAATTCAAGTTTTTCATATTCAACTCCTGTATGAGAGATGAATTATTGATTGTATATTTTTCTATTTCAACTCTTGTATGAGAGATGAAATTTTTCGCTGTCTAAATATTATAATCTCCATTGTTATGTGTACTTGATAGTCTGTGGCGGGAGTCTACTACATTCCTAACATTTTCCATTGAAAATACAATTTGATTGGATAATATCAAGATTTACATCATTCTATATCCTACGTCACATAATCTATGAAGTATCATGTGTGCACTGTCAAAACTATAATTATCTATTTTGAAGATAGTACACAGTTCATTCCTGTTTCTGTAATTCGTCTGCATTAAGTAATATGATTTCAAATTTATTTATTTTTCTTAATTACGCATATTTCATTTTAATGCAAATTTGCTCACAACTATGTTTTGACAGAATTAAAGGTGGTCATTATATCCCCATGGAAAACCAGATTACATATTTTTATTTCATTGTTATCTTGAAATAAAATGACTTATGACAGGAGTTTCCTGTATGATGCTTGTTTCATTCGTTGAGGTTAATTGCATGATAATTTCTTCTATTTGACATATCTTTATGTATATATTAGCCTGTCTAACTGCTGTTTGAGCATCATTTTATAAAATTAATTTTTATGCCATAGAAATATTTGTATACCTTTCTTTAACATGTATTTATCTGTATTAATTCTCTTTTAGCATCATTTTATAAAAT
The DNA here is from genome assembly GCA_002080025.1 of Modiolus philippinarum. NCBI lineage: Eukaryota > Metazoa > Mollusca > Bivalvia > Mytilida > Modiolidae > Modiolus > Modiolus philippinarum. Next base: position 68,194 of record MJUU01069952.1, on the reverse strand, counting down.
TTATTGTGATGCTGTAAAAAAATATTTGTATACTTTCCTTCAACATGGAAGTATCTATTAAGCGTATATGGAGATTACGCATGTCACCAGACAAGGTAATTCGAAGGTTTGGAACAACCAGGTGAGGCGAGGCCTCAATCATAGCATTATAGAACAAAATGAGTCCATAACCAATCCAATATATCTTAATACACACTCCTCATGTTTTTCTATCACAGTATTTTATTAATTAGTATACTAAATTATATTGTTCACTTATGTCCTGACATTAGTTTCCTTTTTCTTTCTTTCAAAAATCCAGTATATTTCTCCACACCCCTCATGCTTTTCTATAATAAAATTGCATTAGTAAACTGGATGTATTGTCAACTTATGTCTTGACATAATTTTCTATATCTCTACGGTGTTTCGGTTTAGGTATACATGTAGTTACCAAGGCAATCATCCTCGTCAGATATCCCTAGCCTATATATCTTTTTAGTATGGTTTTCCATTTTTAGGGATATGACACCTTTAATTTTGTCTTTTAAGTTGTGACCAATATTTGCATTTTACGTGCATAATTAATTCTACATTCTGATTTAAGCTCTTGCATGAGAGGTGAATTACTAATGCAATTCAATATTGTTCGGTTTCAACTCTTGTATGAGAGATGAAATATTATTTCATTTTATTTCATTTCAACTCCTGTATGAGAGATGAATTATTGATTGTATATTTTTCTATTTCAACTCTTGTATGAGAGATGAAATTTTTCGCTGTCTAAATATTATAATCTCCATTGTTATGTGTACTTGATAGTCTGTGGCGGGAGTCTACTACATTCCTAACATTTTCCATTGAAAATACAATTTGATTGGATTATATCAAGATTTACATCATTCTATATCCTACGTCACATAATCTATGAAGTATCATGTGTGCACTGTCAAAACTATAATTATCTATTTTGAAGATAGTACACAGGTCATTCCTGTTTCTGTAATTCGTCTGCATTAAGTAATATGATTTCAAATTTATTTATTTTTCTTAATTACGCATATTTCATTTGAATGCAAATTTGCTCACAACTATTTTTTGACAGAATTAAAGGTGGTCATTATATCCCCATGGAAAACCAGATTACATATTTTTATTTCATTGTTATCTTGAAATGAAATGACTTATGACAGGAGTTTCCTGTATGATGCTTATTTCATTCGTTGAGGTTAATTGCATGATAATTTCTTCTATTTGACATATCTTTATGTATATACTAGTATGTCAATTGTTCGAAGAACAATTGATAGGTCTATCCGGAAGTTGTGCCATAATGCTCTCATTTAAGATTAACCGATTAAACTAAGACACTATATATATACCTTTAATATGTACATTTATCAATATACATTGACGTAAAACGAAAGTTTTTGTTGTCCATGATACTTTGATATTGACCTGATTTTGAAAGAAACATCTTCCTGTACTTTTTTGTATTTAATACATTATTGTTACTATAATGGTATTAAGCGACAAGCAAAAGAAAACCGGAAATCGATTGTCGAAAATCAGTTTTTGGTCAATAGGTTCCAAACTGTTGGTTTAATCACCCTTTCCTTTGCTACAAATGTAGATCGTAACAGGACACACATTTTCTCCAGCATTTTTATCTACTATCTATTACTGTTTTTGAATACATCCAATAGCAATGTCTCATATCAAAGTTCAAAGTTTTGTAGCAATAACTCGTATCACCTACACATGTTTGTTCAACGCAAAGGCCTCATATCAATATATAGGTGGCCTGAATTAATTGGATCGACCTCTCAATCGTTCTTGGAACAGCTGAGGTTCTAGTTTTATCAGCTTCGCTGAAGTTTTCATCTGAATGTGCACAGCAAATGGTTGAAAATATTATATAAATACATTTTGCAGAACAATGATTTTAACACAAAAAAAATTGTCTGTTTTAATACTTACTAGTTTTATAGCAGATTAATTAAGTGCATACGTTTTCACAATTAAAAGAATTTATTTAAGAATATGTTGAAAGATATTTTTCAATGTTGATAATTTTGATAAATGAAAAACTGGGCAGTTATTTATTTTATTTCATAATTTTCTACAAATTGTATTATTTTTATCTCAAAAATGTGCAGATGGTCATACAAACTGTTACACAAGGCTTCATATTTCCAAATACTATTAAAATACAGTAGTAAAATATATCGTCCATTTTGCTGCCATTGTTTTTATTTTTATCGCTGTGCCATGTTATTGTTGTCATACATGTATTAGTGGCTGGGTTACAGAAAAATTCAAATGTAAGACACTAGACTTCACCAGGCAAAAGACATCATCGGTCAATAGACCTCATCGGGCAATAGACCTCATCGGTCAAAGACCTCATCGGGCAATAGATCTAATGGTCAATAGACGTCATCGGTCAAAAGACTCCATCGGTCAATAGACCGCACTGGTCAATAAATTCCATCGATCAACAGACCGCACTGAGCAATAGACCTCATTGGGCAATAGACATGCAGGGATATGAACATACCAATAGATGAAAATACTCCATACTTAATAGAACGTATAAAATATATGTATAAGATATATATATATATTAAATTGTGTTTCTCTAATGATATGTCAAGTTTAAACCGGTTTTGACCCGTTGGATAAATTTTCTTTATTCAACGTATGTTGAATAAAACCACCAAATCTATTCGGAATACAGTTTTCGGTGTTTATCACTGATCATTAGAGATAAAGATTACACCACTTCATCCCGATTATTACCATATTTTATCCACTCTCGATAGTTAAATTTAAAAATTTTAAAATGCTCGGCAAGCCTCGCACTTAAAATTTTAAAGTTTAACTATCTCTAGTGGATAAAATATGGTAATGAACGGGATCTTGTGGTGTAATCTATATATATCAGTCATTAAAGTATCTATTTAATATTTTATGATGTAATTTATCCATTTGTTTGAATAGCTATATAAATATATGGTTTATTAAATGGGTTTTTGAATAGCTATAAATAGATTCTACTGTATTAATGAAATATTATAACATTTTTCCTAATGCAATCAAATTGATAACACTGAGTAGCCAGAAACACAATAAGTTAATTATAAATGTTAATAATTTTTAGGTAAAAAGATTTCCCGTGGGAGAGATGTTTGCTCTCTATATTTTTCAGTTATGGTGTACTTGTGCATGAGAGAATTTCTCATATGGATATACTATTCATACTTTCAAATGTAATCCAGACCA
>MJUU01069952.1:35147-48918 GCA_002080025.1 Modiolus philippinarum | reverse complement strand
ATTTTGTTGTTATCATCGTTGCTATGTGTATCATTGCGCCTTTGATTGAAAGGGGTGTTGGGTGTAATATTTTTGATAAAAAATGTCATATTATCAATAAATTGAGGTATCTTAGTCAAAAATGTAAAAATCAATTCGCTAGACAATGATGCAGGTGTTAATTTCATCAACATCAGGTTGCACTATTTCTTGAAACTGACACGAGACAACCAATCAGCAAGTGAGATCAATGTCTAAACATGTTGATTATTAAGTTCATCTAACATCATTTGGGATGTATTTATTTTGAACAAGAATTAGAGAAAAGTCCATTATCGCTAATAGGATGCAAACTTCACAATAGTAAAAACTTTCTTTTAATGTCATTTTTTCTGTAGCATCACAGTTGATGGGTTAACTGATTTACCTTTGTCCCAAACTATAAATATTTTCCGTACTTTTACATTATGCAAATATAGCATAGCGATAAGGTCAATACGTGGATTTATAGGCCCAATTAGAGAATATTGACGTAGGATGCAGTGAATTTTATATACAGAATTTTGTGTAGACTCTATTTTTGCATATTTTAAAGATTGTTGGTGTAGTCAGTACTTCGATGCTGACCCGAAAGCCGGTTCTATTTGGAACCTTACAATATATAAATTTTTGTAAATTTTGTTGAAAACTAAGGAATATCTCCCTCGTGCAAAGTTCTGTCCTTAGCTTATTTTGGCATTACATTTAGATCTTATTGGTTATTCGTTCTCTCTCAGTTTTTAACATCTTTGAGTTAATGGTCTTCCAAACGTTTAGATTTTATCTGCACTGAAAAGACATACGTTCTCGAAATGCACATATGCAGAAAATGAATTACCAGCAACTTCGGTATTAAGTTATTGGTTGACTACGAAACAAAAATAAATTAACCTACACAATGCAAAATCATTGTTTACCCATGATTTATCTTTATTTATTCGTCCGCGTGAGTCAAGATGAAGCCTAACAATTAAACAACAATTAAAGCATTGTTTCATTGCTTGGTTTTACACTGCATTTGTAGAAACTTTTTTTACCTAGTATTTGTAGAAACTTTGTTTCATATGCATTTAATCCAAATCTTTTCATTGTTTATTTTTTAAAGGCGGGTTATTAATATAAAATTGCATTAGAGTTGTATTTCTTTGTCCGTAATATTTTTCACCTTATTGAACCTGCATAACGCATGCCTTTAACCAAAGTTGAAACGTTCTAATTTTAGTACGTCAGTAGAATTATGCTAAAAATTAACATGGTCATCAGTAACCTTAAATTTCCTATTTAGATTCTATTGGTATTTTCTATCTACCAGATTTCATACACATTTCGTTCGGTATATGTATTTCTAAATATTTTGATTTGATCTGCACTTATGAGACATAAGTTGTCGAAATGCGCATATGTAGAAACTAAATTAACAGTTACTTAGGTATTTTGTTAGTTGTTAATTATTTACCTCTGTAAATGCATATTCTAATGTAACCCGAATTATTCAGGCGCAATTATTTAAACCCCCATTCTACTCTCATTATTTGATTATCATATTTTTGATAAATGTAAATTACTAAAGATTACCATATTTTCAAGTAACCCTATTTTTCAAGTACTAACTTAATTTGTGATAAGTATTTGATTACCTGATTCCTCGATACCCCCATGAGGAGCCTCACAAGTGTTCATCTTTGTAAATTATCCTGCTTGTATTTATGTTTTTGTTTACATCTAAATTTGTATACCTTTTGCATGTATTATGGGAGAGGGCTTGTATAGGTTTTGCCTGTTGCCCAATCTTTTTCTTTAATGAATAAAATAAGTTTAAAATCAAATTAAAATTCAGGCGCACTCCGTATCCGATTCTCTCAACTTCAGAGGGCCTGAATATTCCTTATGATCATTGGAAGCGTCAACCCCCAGTTACTGAGCGGGGCCATTTAGAGTTCTTCTTTCATATGAGACTGTTTTGATGAAATTACCGTTGCTAACAATTATAAACAAATGAAGACCGTACGGTGATCCCTCGATGCTTTGTTTTGGGTCGTTCTAGCCTGGATATGGGATGTTGTCTCCTTGACATTTACCTCATTTCCTTTCTTTCGGCACAATTTTCTTGCACAAAGGAGTGACTGTAAGGAACGAATACACAAAGGCTTAACTATTAGAATTGGTAACAAGTGTTCCTGCAATGAAAACAAAAGTTTTGGTTTCAAACGTATTCTTTTTTTCACTCATATTTTTGCGGAATTATGCATGACATACTATGGTGCTGACGCGTTTCAATGGCCAATGCATTCAGACGTTAATTGATTGATCGAAATGAAACGAAATATAACGACTGTATTATCCGGGTTAATTTCAAAGCACCATTTATGTAGTAGACGATTTGGTTGGTCAAAATTGGCCGTCAAAGAAAGACGCCAACCGTTTGGCTCGGGCAGTTACTCACGAGTCTTTCTCAAATCTGTCGAATCCTATGGATATACAGACAGATAAAGACAACCGTCCGAAAAACAATTGTCTTTAGATTTCATTGGTTCGCAAACAAAACACTTTCTGATTGGCTGTTTTATACTATAATAACATATGGAGGAAACCCCTTCATTACTTATGGTCGTATCCAAGGAAAACAACTGGCACCGTGGGAACAGAAAGGCCTTACCAAATGTTAAAAAGAATTTTCGATTTGTCTTCATCTATCCCATCAGCGTAACAGAGCAAAGCGCAGTAAGATAGGGGCAATACTAGTCACTCTAGCCTCCGATAGAGTAGAACATCCGCTTTGCCGTCATTCGGTAGCCATGTTGAAACAACAGAGGTTGAGTCTACTGTTTCTCGTCAATAAAACAAAACAAAACGCTCAAACATCTTTTATTTCAATTTAATTACGATTTAAAGCGTACAGCAAGCAGAATAACGTCTAGTTTGGCAAAACTACAGTTCAGTCGAAGCCCTGATGTCGTGTTGTTACGGCAATTTTCATCGGAAAAGACTTTGACGTCGTTTCGTAGATTGTTAGCTTAGGTCAGATCTAACCAATGGGCCTAAGAGTAACTCTAAAGTCAACTTATCAAGGCACCGAAGAGTGAATTCAAAGTTAGCTGAGGTCAGTGCTTAATAAAGGCATAAAAGTAAATCCAAAGCCAGTTCAGGCCAGACCAAGGGGCTTAAGAGTAACTCCAAAGTAAGCTTAGGTCAGAGCTGACCAATGGGCCTAAGAGTAACTCCCCCGTAGTAACTCCAAAGTCAGCTTATGGTAGAGCTTATCGCTGAGAGATAAAAATTACGACATCACCGAACATCGAAATTCCAACATAAATCAATGTATTTGATTTTAGGATTGTCAGTTCATTTCATTTCTACTGTTGTTGATTAGAATGATGACACCCTTTAAAACATTTGAGGTACAATTGACATTGTTTGCCAATTTCATCTACTTTGAACTTTTCTGGTGATTATAGGTTCTTTATATCATGTTTTAAAATGAGCTCAATTTTCTTTTGAGGTTATAAAAAAAGGTAAGAATCTAAACCAATTCTGATCTATTAAATCTCAAAAGTCTCCTTTATCCATTTGAACAATATATCTCATTAACTGAACTATCAAAGAGATATTGATTACAGGACATAGAAAGTTGGCTTATAATAATCTATAACATTCTCAGCCTATAATAAGTTACAAAAATTACTGAATAATATTAATATCAAAGACATTAGAAATAACATTGTTGCAATTGTCCTGAAAAGAGAAGATTCATCTTGTTTTTTACTTATAGTGAAATTTGAAAAATAATTTTATAGAAAAACCGAATGTCATTGTTCTACATCTGAAAAACCTGTCATGGACGATTTAATATGTAGTTAACAAGTTTTAAGAAATATGTGCACAAATCCAATATTTTGTCTATGCGAGCATTATTCAATCAAATAAAAAATAAATCTACCAATTGTTCCTTGCACTCACTTCATGATAGATCTACCACGATCCCGTATTACTTTCTGTTCTTATAAACTTTCAAAGCAACCAATTAGATTGCAGCTTCCAGGATTTTGAAAGCATTTGACTTAGCATAAAACTCGGGGATTTCAAAAAGGTGATCAGAACAGAAAGTAGAATGGAATTTTGTTATATCTACAATGCAGTGAGTGTAAGGAACAATTTGTAGATATAATTTTAATTAGATTGAGTGTTATTCTATAAAAGAATGTAAGGAATAAAAATGTAATGCGTCTTTAGGTTTGGAGGATTCAAATGAACTTAAAACATAAAGAATCTCGTCAAATACACTTTATTCCACAAACTAAGTTATCATGTAAAAATGGCTGCAAAAGGAAAATATCCTGTATTCATTTTATTGCATTGATTTGTTGTTCCGTTTGGTTTTACGTCGATTAAATCTCTACCAACCCCCAGTATGCACACAACCTGAAATCTGGCAATGATAACAAGAGTCCCTGGTTCATCCTTGCTGGAAACGACAAGAAAAAACTAACAAGATGTTATCAGAAGCCTTTATGGCTCCCCTAATGCAACACGCCATTCACTCCTGTCAGAGGAGATCTTTGGGTGCATTTTAGTCCAATGTTAAATTATGATCAATGTTGTCGGGATTCTGGAAGAGATGTTAACATAAAAGTAACAAACTATAAAGAAAATCACGGAAAGACTAAAAAGAATTATGAATGTTATATTATTTTTATTGTTATATCTTGTCCTCTGTTGAACAATCTTCGATGAGGTACAAACATAGGAATCACATTCTTTGGAAGGTACCACTCAAGATCTGTTATTAGATCTCTACTCTGACGCTCGCATCAACAGTTCTCGCCCCACATCAACAGTTCTGTTGATAACGGCGCCATCATCATTTTCTAAAAAAATGACAGATCTTACTAATCACCATAAAAATGAATGGAAGTGTTGAATCGTGTTTACTATAAAGGTGTCGGAGACTTGCAGTAACAGTAAACTGGCAGCTGGAAATTAAAAAAAAAACAGCGAAAGGTAATACTAATTAATTAGAACAAACAAATAGTAAAGAACTTGTCTACTTATCTATAGCACTTACGATATGGAGAAAATGCACATGAGACAAAGTCTCTTCAAATACATTGTCAAACAAGCAATGCAAAACGGTTATATTGTATGTTTATCATGTCATGGATACAGGATCGTCAACAAACATATATTTAACTGGCAAAGTTTTCTTACAACTGTGTCATCCGTTGCCAACAAAAAGACTCAACAGAAGACAATCACAATATATTAACAAACATAGAGCACTCATCGAGTCAATGGTTAGAATTCTTGGCATAATCAAATCATGGGGTGTGGCCACAATAAACAGGTGGTCAGAATAGCATTTTGAACGTACAAAAAATATAAAATGCCAAAATTTGGAAGTATGATAGTGGATCATTAAGAGAATCTTACATCCCTTTAAAACAGAAATGCCTAAATTGTAATATCATGGATGATTTATATGATTGACGTCACTATTCGTGATAAGTAAAAAACAGCAGAACGGATTACTGAACTTTCAATATCGTAACAAGAATATTACATTGCAAAACATACTTTTCAGCATCTTTTAAGTATGAAAATCAGCCATTAAATATTAACAAAGCAAACAAGTGATAGAAATACTGAACTATCATCATGAAAGACAACCGTAAGTACTCTCCCCTCCATGGACTGACTTCCAAAAGTACTCTCCCTTAATGGATTCACATCCGAAAGTACTCTCCCTTTCATGAATTGACATCCGAAAATACTCTTCCTTTCATGGATTGACATCCGAAAGTACTCCCCCTTTCATGGACTGACTTCCAAAAGTACTCTCCCTGACATGGATTGACATCCAAAAGTACTCTCCCTTTCATGGACTGACATCCAAAAGTACTCTCCCTTTCATGGATTGACATCCGAAAGTACTCTCCCTTTCATGGATTGACATCCAAAAGTACTCTCCCTTCATTGATTGACATCCGAAAGTACTCTCCCTTTCATGGATTGACATCCGAAAGTACTCTCCCTTTCATGGACTGACATCCTACAGTACTCTCCCTTTCATGGACTTGATAATTGAAACCCTATACATGCAACATAAGAAACTACAAGCACAAAGAACAGCGAAAAGACAAACATTGTTTGAGCGTTGAAAATTTTGCTGAAGGAATTCCAAAATTCAGATCATAAATGGATTTATATTACTTGATATCAGGTATAAGATATCGATCTGATATTTTAGACATATTACGAATTTAAAATTTAATAAAATTTTCATCAGCAGGTTTTGCTATGAAACTGATCTTTTCAGTGCTTGTGTCTCTTGTGTTTCTTATGACGTCGACTGGTAAGTCTTTTTTTATTGTTTAAAATTGTCGCATTTTTTCACAGTAATGAAACAATTTACATCTATATTTTTGATAATATGAAGATGTGATTAGCTTTTGAGATTATGTAATGCTACGTGGAAGTCATTTGATATTTGAAAAAATCATTTCCAAAACAATCAGTTTTCAATATTTGCACGATTTCATAATGGAAGAGGATTACTTTCATGACATTATTTTCCAAAACAGAATATCAGACTGAATTTCTGCTGTCAAACTTGGAAGAAGACCAACAAGTTCCCAGTGCATCCATAAACTTATTCAGAATGCCTTAAAACGCAATATAATATTTACACGTTTTCACTGCGATTTGCGAAGATCACGCAATGTCTTTGAAAGCTGTAAGTCCGTTTTTTTCTACGTCAATCATGTTTTACCGCGGTGTGGCGGCAAACCAGTATGTAGTTGGTCTCTAGAATGTTTATATGAAGTTTGTAAATCAATATAAAAGAGGCTTGTTAAGGGGTCCCAATATCCCATATCACAATAAGCGGTCTGGACTAAAACTTCCCTTCGAAAATTGAAGATATTCAAATAATTATTGAAACATGCCACATCACTGTCAGTTTTGTCTCAAATATTCAATATCCAACAGTGTTGTCTCAAATTTCTCACATTTCTATGCATTTTAGACGCATAAAGTCTTTGTGGGACACCAGTGTGAGATTCATGCATCCACATGACATGAACTCCCTTCACATAACAATGCAAATGAAAACTTCGAAATGCACATCGCTTCAGTTTGAAAACCCCTGACACGCAACGTAAAAGATCAATTTTTGAGGTTTTGTACCTTTGGTACAAACCCAAAACACACTCGATCTTTTCAAATATTTTATTTATTACGCAGTAGGTGGCTTAGTTTAAGATTGCGCATTTTTGTTTCATGGCGGCCATGGTTTTTACTTTTGATATTCGACCGAGAAATGTTAGAAAAAATAATCAGCTATGTTTAAAAATGTACGACAATTCCGACCTTGGGTTCACATTTCTTATCAGAATTCGGCAAGCCTCGTTTCTGACTGAAAAATGTAAACCCTCGGTTGGAATTGTCAAATCTCATATTTTAGAACCTGGCTGATTATTACTATCCCATATCCCTGTTAGTTTTGTCCTAAATATATCATATCCCATTGTGTAAGCCGTAAATATCCCATATCCCACTTTAAGTCGAAGAAGTCCCATTTTCTTTAATTAATATATTAACATTTTCATGGAAAATGACAAACAATTATTCAACATAAATTTAAATAAATAAGAATAAATTTGAATTTTTACATTCCACTAGTTTAATACACTAACAGATGTACCAAGAAAAAACCTTACGAAAATCCTATCACCATCACACACAAAATAATTAATTTCAACTGTTAAAAGAAGGTAGTCACTGTTATTATAATCGTGAGATTCAACCAAAAACATTCATAGCATTTGATTGAATAATTGACATACTACCTTACTGTTAACGTAAATGGACAGTTCAAACAAAAGCTGTGTGGAATTTATAAATGCCAAAGAGTAAACTGTACTCATCTAAACAGAAACTGTTCTGTAATGCCCAGCCATCAGTATACGAAATAAAGGTAAATGGTGGTAAAACAACAATCCACTACCATTAGAAACGAACCTTAATTATGACACTATACATAATCGTCTAAAATGCAAAACTAACAGAATATAGCAAGCTGTTGATGTTCATTCCAACATACAAAGGTCTTGTAGAATTCACATTGAATAATACCTAACTATAAAACTGCAAGCACAAAAGAACAGCGGAAAGACAAACATTGTTTGAGCGTTGAACATTTTGCCAGTAGATTTGAAAAATTCATACCATATATTGATTTATTTTACTTGATATCTGGTAAAAAGAAATCAATCTGATATTTTAGACATAATATGAATTTTAAATTTAAAATGAATTTTCATCAGGTTTGACTATGAAAGTTATCTTTTCATTTGTTGTGTCTCTTGTGTTACCTTTGTCGTCAAATGGTAAGTGTTTGTTTTATTTAAGTAATGATATAAATTACATCTGGAATGCTACGTGGAACAACAGCAGTAAAATACCGATGGAAAGGGTGAATACACAAACGTGGGAATGTCAAGAACGGAAACACAGAAAACAAAGACAAGACACGGACGTGAGACAGCTAGAAGACACGGAAATAAAAGGGCGACATTCAGAACTAAGGCACTCATAGTGTGAACTCCCATGGAAGTCATTTAATAATTAAAATTTCATCTCCTAAAATGTCAGTACTGTATATATTTGGACGATTTCGGACTTGAAGCAGATTGATTGCTTTCATGACATTCTTTTTTTCCACAGAGTAACAGACTGACTTTCTTCCGTCACACTGGGACGAAAACCATCAAAATCCTAATATTCGAAATGCCTTGAAAACGCGATAAAATATTTACACGTTATTTCTTCGATTTCTACATACATTTTCGCTACGATCACGCAAAGCTGGAAGTAAGTTTCTTGTACTTCCATCATATTTTTACCACTTCCAACTACGTCCGTTTGACGATTGTAAGTTGCGACAAACCAGTTTGAAATTTGTCTCGAGAACGTTGAAGTTTGTAAAACGCATAAATCTCCATTCAACTAAGATAATTTTGAATCCAAACATGCCAGGAAAAAGACGCTAATGTACCGTTTTAGGGTGCTTGAGAATGCATTTTAAGAATTAAATTGTAACATTACTAATGATATAAAAATTCAAAGTGTCTACAATAATAATGTGTATTGGATTTGTCGAATTTTAATTCACATTCGCCAATTTTCCAACTTGCAAATTCTGTAACTTTACAAATGTAAAAACACAATCTGAGAGTCGAACTTAATTTGATGATGGAACACTAAAATCATCAAACTTTTACACTAATAGAATATTTCCTCGTTCGAGATTTGTTCAATAGCAATGTCAACAGCATTCACAGAAATAAAAGTTTAGCTCACAAACTTCTCACTGGTATAAAGTATATTTTATGATTTCAGCGTTCAATTATCAGTTTTGTTCCTTTGCTTGCTTTTTACCATGTATTTGTAGAAACTTTGTCTCATGTGCATTTACTCCATATCCTTTTATTCACCATTTACGACTGGAGTTTGTCTCTCCTGCAGTGTGGAGTCCGTAAAAAGATTCCCCGTGCGAGAGATGTATGCTCTCTATATTTTTCAGTTATGGTGTACTTGAGCGTGAGAGAATTTCTCATATGGATATACTATTCATACTTTCAAATTTTGGCATTTCGAAATGTAATCCAGACCACCTGTTTTAAGTGCCCACATCTCACTTTTTTATAACGCCAAGTTTTCTTACATTCGACTTGATGAATGCCCTGTGTTTGTCTATATGTTATAATCGTCCACTAGCTTAGGACGCTGGTGCTTTTGTCGGGCTAAGGATAACAGTGATTGTAAGAGCACTTTGCCAGTTTAATTGATGTTTGTTGACAATCCCGCACCCATGACCAATGAAGACATGGATGTAGCGTTGCTCGACAATTCGCAAAGAATTCTGCTTAAACCGGTGCTAGGGGCCTTCTTGAACTTACTATGAGGTATGAGAAAAGCTCATTGTTGAAGGCCTCATGGTGACTTCAAGATGAAGAACAACAATAAAAGCATCGTTCCTTTGCTTGTTTTTTACCATGTATTTGTACAGACTTTGTCTCATGTGCATTTACTCCATATCATTTTATTCACCATTAAACAGCATTCTTAGATTTTTAGATTAAGCCCTTAGATGATGAAAAATACAGAATCTATGATTATGATGTGAGTTGTGAGATTGATACTAGCCATATGCATGTTATCGATTAAAGTATGCGCAACGAAATTTGTCGCATCTTAAATCGCTGTAGATATTTTGTTTTAAATAAGACCCTAATAAAACATATATGTATCATTTTCTAATTTTTTGCCGCTGCTCTTGGTATATTTATCGAAATAATCAAAGTTCAAATAAAAATGTTTTCCATAGACCTTCATGCTAATTTCACTCAAATCGTAAAGAAATTCGATGTGGGAGTGATTGATGAATGATTTACGCAAACCAACAAACCAATGAAAAGACACCAAATAGTTTGCCGATGGATTATACTTTTTTGCATATAGGGTGCTTGTTTGTTGTTTATTCGGGTGGCCAATGAACAAACAGAATTTTGTTTACTAATTTACATAAAAATGTTTAGGTAAACCTGAGAATAAAATTTGCAGAACCAATATCCCGTTCCCATTTACTTTTATTAAAATAAATTTGTTAACAGGTAAAAAGTTTTTGTTGACACTTTGTCAAGTAAATACATAATTAACTTTTTGCCTTGCAATCGACATTAACTCCCGACCCACGTGTTTTGGTTAATCGATACACCCATAAACAGAGGTGTTCAGCTAACAAGGTACCCTTTCTCTGTTTTCCACTCAAATTTTCTGTTAAAATAACATAGAAGGGTAATGGAAAACTTTTTAACCATTTGTTGTAAAATTATGGTAATGCATGGCATGAAGCGGCAAAAAATTAGCTTTCCATTGGTGTATGCCATAACATACTTTAACATTTACTTAAAAAGATATGTGGAGAAAAGTCGCCGCGAATTTCGTTGTGGCTACTCTAATAAAAATATTTACTATTTGTTCATTACAATCATATAAATGTCATCATGATATTATTTAATGGAACTGCATTATTTAAATCATTATGCACTAACCTTACGACTATAGCTAGAAGCACAATTAAGTTATAACCGAAGGTACTCCCTCTCTCTTGCATTGCTGATGTAGTGTCTCTGTTAAGCCTAACTTCCAACCTCAACTCATGCATGTTTGCTGTTTCTCACCAGTCATAGAACGAGTTTGATATGTTCGTCATTTTCACTATCAAGGAGTGCAGTTTTGATGGTCGGTTATTTTCTTCTGTTAAATTCAGATGCAATGGCTCTCCATTTAGGTTCACATGTTTGTTACGAAACCAAGGCCTTCTTGTATAGTATCAACAATGTTTTAGCAAACCTCTTTTCCGAAAAACGATACCGTCTTCCGGGCTGCTGTCAAATCGTTATATTAATTTTGATAAAGGATGGTATACTGTAACAAAGAGGTTAAGTCTTTGTTCCACCGCTTTTCTAGTGCTTGCATCGGGTCTTTGAATTCTCGTGCCGGTTCAGTGACAAGTGAACCGTATCGAAAGGTTGTACATGACAATATCTCGGAACATGTTTTAATATATGAAATATATAAGGAAACAATCACCTTTTGTTGGGAGTACACACAATACAGTATTTCGTCCTCACAATTCGATTTTAAGATGTACAAATGATGCTTCAACATGTCTTCATCTAAAGTGAATATGTTCTGATATAAAATGACTTACTGAATCATATGATAACACATGTATAAGTTTCGTGGAGTGTTCATGCACGCCTAGCTGTCCGACATTTTCCCTTACAGGAAATCTTTACGACCAGGCAAAATGTTTTGCCTAGGGTATTCCTTAAACGTTAAAAATAAAACTAGCCGTGTGTCGTACTGGTTGGTTAAACTCAGAAAATAAGCCAGACATTCACGACAGGCTGCTGCAATATTATACCAAGTGGGTTGTAGCAGACATTTGAAAACGACGTTCTGCGCGGGCTTAGGGATTCCGTATTCCCAGCGACAATTTTTGTTCAAGTATTTTAACGATTGACACCAAACATTGGAATGCGCTATATATAGGAATAGAAGAGGAAGTCCTCGTCAAGGGTCATGTTCAATTTTATTCATTAACGTTTTTCTATCTCGTTTGCATACGCGTCTATTGCTTCCATCTTGTAATTGAAATTTTTAAGTAAGGGATGTCCTCAGTTTCTGTCATTTCTAATTCGTATTAATCATATGACTTGCTAGTTGAAATAAGTAGTAACAAATCGTTAAAATGGCATGATCCGATAGTCATTTCCCGTCAAACTCTGTTTTAACTGTATTTTGGTTATGAAACTAAGCATTGCCGTCCTATGACTATGCGTCCTCATCTCCATTATGGGTAGCTACCTATAATGCCACTTCTAGTACCACTACAACGCAACTCCACTACAAATAACGTTAACAGGCTCATAAACTGTTTAGGTGGTTCACTCCTTTTCTCGAGAATTTTAAGAGTTTTCTACTGGTTCAGTATGTGAGAACATTGCTAAGCAAAAATTATTGATAGGTCATTGTGTTAATTTTGGAGTTTTTATAAGCGTTTGAAATTTTTTCATGAAACCGAACACCTATAGATTACATTGACATTTCACTGAGATTTCTTCTTTTAAAACAACGTAAAGGAATGTTAAGAATCTCAGGATATAGGGTCAGAAGTCTTCTTGGGATTAATCAAAGCAAATTGTGAACAAAGTTGGTGTCAGTGTGCAAAAACTTCTGATGCATTCTTTGGCAGCTTTGTAACAATCTCTAGGGATGGTTATATTTGTCTTTGTAAGCGGAATTATAAGTTTATCTAGATCTGCTCTCATCGGGTCCTTGCTACTGAAGGCAAAAAATTCGCACATTTTTTTTTCTTTTATATACGGAATGATAGATTTTACTTGTCAAAATCTGTATCAACTCATTGCAATAGATGTCAATGTTGCAAAGAATTAATACATTGCACATTGACTGTTGCTAACAAAATGTTTGACCTGTCTTGAAATATATCAGACATACTGCGATTAATTTTCCTATTCTAAATAGCTTCGATAAATTAGAATGACCTTGAACGTGTTGAATATTTCGTTACGGTCTTTTATATTATTTGTGTTTCTAATACATCGTATTGTGAAAATTGCAAAAATTCCAATACAGAATAGATTTTTTTTCAACTTACTTACTAGGCAATCTTATCATGATACTAGCTAATCTAGTAGAATTTACTAGAGATTTTCTCAGTGTAAGTAGGTATATTTGCACTACAGATGATACCAGATGTAAGTGGAGAGTCTGGGAGCTACATAGTGATGTATGCTAAATATTGTAACTTGCTTGGGTAGGACTTTTTGTACTACAGGTATTACCCGATGTAAATCAACAGATTGGGACCTACATGGTGATATCTGTTACAAACCTATTAGATACCAAAGTACGAATGGGGTTGACTATGCAGAAGGAAAGACTTTATGTATTCTTGAAGACTCAAATGCAATGTTACTTATGCCAAAGACAGACATCCAACACAAGGCTGTAGCGGGATATGAAAACACGTAATTATTAAATGTTTAAATGTGTATGTGTGAAAGCAGAATACGGACAATCGTTTTGGTTAGCTGCACGTTGCAAATGTGGTTATTTGTGTCTCTTCAGTTAAGAAAAACAGCAATAGTATAAATAAGTCTGA